>OZ007508.1:2604080-2868611 GCA_963931865.1 Axinella damicornis | reverse complement strand
AAGATCTTGGCCTTGCAGTACTTGGTGATGTCGTGGGTCACCTCAAAGTATCCAAAGGCACCTGGAGCAAAGCAATCATTTCCGCCACATGAGTGTTCCCTCCTCCCCTTGTCCTATGGTTCTCTGTTTTATGCTCAACCTTTGCCCTATCCCCATCATGCGGGTGCAGAATGTGTTTTCCCCTACCAGTACTACAATGTGATAAACTAGTCTCCAGTAGCCCGCAGCAAGCTAGTACTCTCCAGCAAACTTCAGTGATCTCAGCCTCATAACTTTCCTTTACCTTAGCATGGGCAAGGCATTGGCTAAAAGGGCCAGGGAGACACAAGTACACTACCATTGGGTGGGGAGAGGGGGTACTATAGTAAATTCTAGTAATCTCTAGTTTCCTGTCTCCAGTGGAACTGCTTTAATTGTGCTGTGTAATTAGCCAATCAGTATGGGAATACGCATTTACTTAGGCAGGTTAGGTCAGTGCAAGGTTTGCTCCAGAAATGGCTACTTGTAAGGTTATCCAGCCATGGGTACTGAGGGTTGTCCAATGGTGCCATGTTCAGTCCCTACCACCTTTAGTCAGTCCCAAGTTACTTGGGCACTCCCTTGACTACATGGGATTATCCTAGGATGTACCTCTTACTAGCACCCTACCTACACCATACTAACATACTGGCCGTCCCAGGATTATCCGGGGACTACCTAAGGCCCCCCACCACCACTGTGTCAGAGTATCCCAGAATGCCAGAGTTACACCAGCAGTCCCAGGATTGTCCTGGGATGACTACCCAACCCTGGGACCCCTCTGGCAGAGTATCCCAGAACGCCGGAGTTAACATCGGCAGTCCCGGGATTGTCCCGGGATGACTACCCAACCCTGGGGACCCCTCTGGCAGAGTATCCCAGAACACCGGAGTTACACTGGCAGTCCCAGGATTGTCCCGGGATGACTACCCAACCCCTGGTACCTGTATCCCAGAACGCCGGAGTTACACCGGCAGTCCCAGGATTGTCCCGGGATGACTACCCAGCCCCTGGGACCCCTCTGTCAGAGTATCCCAGAACACCGGAGTTACATCGGCAGTCCCGGGATGACTACCCAACCCTGGGGACCCCTCTGGCAGAGTATCCCAGAACACCGGAGTTATACCGGCAGTCCCAGGATTGTCCCGGGATGACTACCCAACCCCTGGGACCCCTCTGTCAGAACGCCGGAGTTACATCGGCAGTCCCGGGATGACTACCCAACCCTGGGGACCCCTCTGGCAGAGTATCCCAGAACACCGGAGTTACACCGGCAGTCCCAGGATTGTTCCGGGATGACTACCCAACCCCTGGTACCTGTCTGCCAGAGTATCCCAGAACGCCGGAGTTACACCGGCAGTCCCGGGATTGTCCCGGGATGACTATCCAACCCCTGGGACCCCCCCTGTCAGAGTATCCCAGAACGCCGGAGTTACACCGGCAGTCCCGAGATTGTCCCGGGATGACAGAGGGGTTGGGTAGTCATCCCAGGACAATCCCAGGACAGCTGGTGTAACTCTGGTGTTCTGGGATACTCTGACAGAGGGGTTGGGTAGTCATCCTGGGACAATCCCGGGACTGCCGGTGTAACTCCGGCGTTCTGGGATACTCTGCCAGAGAGGTCCCAGGGGTTGGGAAGTGATCCGATCCCCTGGACAATCCCAGGACTGCCGGTGTAACTCTGGCGTTCTGACAGAGTGGTTGGGTAGCCATCCCGGGACAATCCCGGGACTGCCGGTGTAACTCCGGCATTCTGGGATACTCTGCCAGAGAGGTCCCAGGGGTAGGGTAGCCATCCCAGGACAATCCCAGGACTGCCGGTGTAACTCTGGTGTTCTGACAGAGTGGTTGGGTAGCCATCCCGGGACAATCCCGGGACTGCCGGTGTAACTCCGGCGTTCTGGGATACTCTGCCAGAGAGGTCCAAGGGGTTGGGTAGCCATCCCAGGACAATCCCAGGACTGCCGGTGTAACTCTGGCGTTCTGACAGAGTGGTTGGGTAGCCATCCCGGGACAATCCCGGGACTGCCGGTGTAACTCCAGCGTTCTGGGATACTCTGCCAGAGAGGTCCCAGGGGTTGGGTAGCCATCCCAGGACAATCCCAGGACTGCCGGTGTAACTCTGGTGTTCTGACAGAGTGGTTGGGTAGCCATCCCGGGACAATCCCGGGACTGCCGGTGTAACTCCGGCGTTCTGGGATACTCTGCCAGAGAGGTCCCAGGGGTTGGGTAGCCATCCCAGGACAATCCCAGGACTGCCGGTGTAACTCTGGCGTTCTGACAGAGTGGTTGGGTAGCCATCCCGGGACAATCCCGGGACTGCCGGTGTAACTCCGGCGTTCTGGGATACTCTGCCAGAGAGGTCCCAGGGGTTGGGTAGCCATCCCAGGACAATCCCAGGACTGCCGGTGTAACTCTGGCGTTCTGACAGTGTGGTTGGGTAGCCATCCCGGGACAATCCCGGGACTGCCGGTGTAACTCCGGCGTTCTGGGATACTCTGCCAGAGAGGTCCAAGGGGTTGGGTAGCCATCCCAGGACAATCCCAGGACTGCCGGTGTAACTCTGGCGTTCTGACAGAGTGGTTGGGTAGCCATCCCGGGACAATCCCGGGACTGCCGGTGTAACTCCAGCATTCTGAAATACTCTGCCAGAGGGGTCCCCAGGGTTGGGTAGTCATCCCGGGACAATCCTGGGACTGCCGGTGTAACTCTGGTATTCTGGGATACTCTGCCAGAGGGGTCCCAGGGGTTGGCTAGTCATCCCAGGATAATCCCGGGACTGCCGGTGTAACTCTGGCGGTCTGGGATACTCTGATAACAAGGAAGGGTGAAACTGTCCTGGGATAATCCCGGGACTGCTGGAGTTACTCTGCCATACCAAAAGTGGTTGGTACTGTACATGGCACCATTGGACATGTGTGTGGGTACTAACATAGCCAACGGTGCACTGGCCATGTCATGCTCTGCAGCAAAAGGGGATTCCACGGCTATATCACGTTTTATAATCATGAGTGGATACACAGCATGATCAACTGCATGTACGCTGTCCCAGATTTTTGTTCCATCCTAAACGCTAATCCCTCCTCCCTCATACAGATGGTAATGCCCTCCTCCCTCCTACAGGTGGTAATGAATGGTCTCCTACAGTAGCTACTACACAACACACAATGAGAGATAATAGTCTGTTTGTAGCTCTGACAATCACTGGTCAGCATTGTAGTAACTCGTACTGTTGCTAATGGTCGGCCTCATCTGGTAGCTCCGAGATTATATAGCTCATAATTTCAGACAAAAGCTTCTACATGTGCTATTGGTGCCATATTAAAGCTTGGAGATTGCTATGATAGTAGCATCAATAGTGAAGTTGATACCAGGTAGCGTTCTTGTTCCATAACATGTACAACAGTCAGAGCACGGTCAAGCATGGTGTATCGGTGTCCAAAATATGGAGACATGCATCTCTCAGCAGCTTGCTAACATTATTTCCAGAAGGTTTGGCAAATGAGCAATGGCACCGGACTTGTACAGTTCACTGCTAGTCCCACCGGTGGCACCTTCCCTGAATTGCGGTTCCTAAAGCTGACCCACCATCACTGCTGGGTTCAACAACTCTAACCTAGAGAGGCATTTGGCTGGCACCACAAGAGAGATTCATATATAGATCCTTGGAAGTGTGCCACAGATCTGCTTCAACTTCCTGATTATTCCCCCGACCGAGGGCTCACAAACGTGATGTTAAATTCAGCGTACTGGAACTTGGATGTAACCAAAATGTGCAATCCTGCCAGCCAGATCCCTAGATCGCTGGTGTGCCAGAGTTCTGCTTCAACTTCCTGATATTCCCCAACCAAGGGCTGAATATTTACTCACAAACATAATGTCAAATTCAGCGTTCTGAAAAACATGGATGGACCAAAACGTGCAATCCTGCAACCCAGATCCCTAGATCGTTGGTGGGCCAGAGCTCTGCTTCAACTTCCTGATATTCCCCAGGGTTGACATTCACATTCAGCATTCTGGAAAACTTGCTGGGCTACACAACATGCAATCTGAGTGAACACCCGTCAACCATTGCAGGGCTACAACATGCAATCTGAGTGAACACCCGTCAACCATTGCAGGGCTACAACATGCAATCTGAGTGAACACCCGTCAACCATTGCAGGGCTACAACATGCAATCTGAGTGAACACCCGTCAACCATTGCAGGGCTGAACTGCTGAATCGCGTTTCATACTTTCATGACGCAAATTCTGTATGCTTGCTACCCTTCTCAAACCTATATAGCTACTCAAGCCTAACTTCCAATGCCAGCTAGCACCCACACATGTATACACTCCAAACACTAGAACCTGAAAAGTGAGTCTAGATGGGAACATTCAGCACAGGGATGTACTCTTGGTTGGTTTACTAGCCACAAAGTGTCAGTACAAATCCCTAACTAGCACTGGACATGTCATATGTAGCATTACGTAAGGCAAGACCAGGGTGTTCAGGCTTGGTGCTTTGGCCAATCATACCACAGAATGAGCACAACCCAGAATCACACGCTCAACTACTTCTGACGCTCACCGGCCCCCTTGGCATGGACAACCCTCTCTGGGATGCGCTCCCGATCAAAGTGGGCCATCTCGTCCATGTAGACAATGTCCTGCATCAGCATGTGTCCACGCTCCCCCACCGTCAGTACGGCATTCTTGTTGTCAACTGGGATGCCATGGCTGGTGGTCATTTGGTCCGCCACCTGTGAGGGTGAAGACACATGGGAGTGAGGGGAGGGTGGTGTCTGATTGAGGGGCTGTGGAAGCAAGGGGAGAGTGAGGAGGGGTGTCAGAGCGAGGGGATGTCGGAGTGAGAGTGAGAAGAGTGGGTGTGCCGTCGGAGAGAGGAATGTAGCCAAGTATAAGAAAGGGGTGAGAAATGGGATGATAGTGAGGGGGAGTAAAGGAATGTGGGAGTGATGTGGGAATCAGTTGGGGTGCGATGGATGCGGATGCAAAGAGATGGAAGTGGAGTGAGGGGATGTGGGAGTGATGGGATGTGGGAGTGATGGGATGCGGGAGTGAGGGGCTGGGAGTGGGGAGTGATGGGATGTGGGAGTGACGTGGGAATCACTTGGGGTGCAATGGATGTGGATGCAAAGAGATGGAAGTGGAGTGAGGGGATGTGGGAGTGATGGGATGTGGGAGTGAGGGGCTGGGAGTGGGGAGTGATGGGACGTGGGTGCAAGGAGATGGGAGTGAGGTGTTGACAGTAAAGACATGACACACAATGAATGTACAGCTGGATACAAAGGAATGAAGCCACACACAAGCTCTGACACAACATGATGTAATAAACTAGGGACATGCACCTGCTCAACCTGTCAATTAACCTTGCACACACATAACCTTGCACACGCAAGGCATTGCATCATTACGTCATATGGAGAAACTGCCTACGTTTATGATAGCCTTTTGTGAAACATCTACATGTACAACTCGGCACATTTTTGCCAAAGCTATTCAATCACAATTCTGTACAGCGTCCTCATTACCATAGCAACCAACTGCTACATCCCAATATAGCCTCCACCCATTCTTCATGCTACTCACACAGACAGAGGGGAGGGGGCTCTTGGGTAGCAATACGATGATACTATCGCAACAGACACAGCCAGGATTACTATTAACGCTGTTTACTCCTGTCAGTGATATTTTTTCAACGGAGAGATAAAATCGGAACATCACATGTGCGAAAACAAATGCACGCACATGTTAAAAATGGCGACCCAAGGCAGTAAGTCCTGCACGCAGTGCTCGAAAGCTGAAGTCCGCTGCAGATTGTTCCGTTTGTATGACTTGTGGCAAGGTTGTTTCATCAAAAGCTGATTATCAAGATGATCATGACAGCTTAGGGCTATCGGTATTGGGCCGATAATGACCTTTCTGGGTAGATTTGCCGATAACTGGGCCTATAAATGATGCATTCCTGTTTATGTATTCACAGCCTGGTAAGTGTATTCATTTAACCACTGACTAGGTAAGTATATTCATGAAGCAACCTCAAAACCCACTGCGTGAGTGCCTTGGCTGTGGGCAGGAAGTAAGCCAAATGGAGCACCAGCTCCAGGCCAGGGAGAACACTAGTATTGTGTATGTTGTCAGCTTACAATATGGGGATCGGTTATTTGCCTATATTGGCCATGAATAATCGGTTATTGGAATACCCTTATCGGTGCATCACTATAAAAAAATTGCCACTATCACCACACCCCTAGCTCCTGCAAGAATCCTTCAGATGGTGCAGGTAAAGCCACACTTCTATCAGCAAGTGGTTATCAGATTTCCCAGCTGGTTGGCCATGCAGTTGCTTAGAAACAGACAGCAGCGTGTCCTGAGGTCAGGGCTAATACAACATTCATCACCTGCACCAAACAATGACCAATGAATGCTCATACACCAATCACATGATCATTCAAGGGGTGGGATGATAAGATCAGGTCAGGGTGCACTTCTAACAGCAGAAATGGTTGCTGGCAGAGGAGGTTGGACACGCTTGACCTTTTCTAATCAAAATGGCTCAAAATGGCTGGGGTCACACTAATTAAAATTCTACATCTGGAGTAGGAAGCATGTTTAGCCAATTTTGAGGTTGGTCCCCTTCATTATTAATTTTTTGATGAAGCGGTCCCTCCTTAGAATTAGCTAGAAACGCCTCTTTCTCGAGATCTCGAGATCTAACTAGTGTGACCCCAGCCATTTTGATTAGAAAAGGTCAACCATGTCCAACCTCCTCTGGGTTGCTGAGATACACTCCGTAACTTGGAGGAGGCATGCTGAGCAAGCTCGAAACTGCCAGCACACACTGTACCAGGAGCTGATTGAAGACTAAAACCCTTAAACTCAGTCGAGGAACGTAAACCTCAGGATGATAGCTAAACAAAAAAAGGCACTGCAGGAAAAATTTGCAGGTTTTACTTTGGAACTCCGAGGTTTCCAAATATTTGTAGGTAGGCAGGCAACAACTGCAGCACGAGACCATGATCTAGAACTCCAAGATTACTTACTTAGCTAGTCAACAAACTTTAATAGATGCTACCCTAACGGATTTCCACCTATGTTCTGAGTGGCTGCAAGCCCTTTCCAGTACAACAATGCTTGCTTGTAGGTGGTACGCCAGTGCTGCCTAACTGGCTATAATTTAGAGCCTTGCAGAGCTCGACAATCACTCAACGTGAACTACTGCATGCACGCAGAGGATCAGAAACCGTGGCCGCTGTGGGAAGTCAGACAACTAACACAAAATGCTTGCAGTAAGACAGAACAACACATACATGAGCAAAAATGGCGATCTAGTACACCAAGGGGAGAAACATCTGACCTTTTGTGCGGTAGCGAACTCCTCCAGCTGCGAGCTGCTCTTTGAGCGTTTGGATGGGTTTGGTGCTGACATCTCGACTTTTCCGCGCACGCTGTTGCTGTACCAGAGGGCTGGGAGGGTCTCGCACAGGCGTCTAGCAGGATACGGTTTTATGGCGCGGCAGAGTCTCGATGCCAACATGGTCGAAGAAAGTCACGTGTGAGCCATCCTACTAATTAACCCTTTAACCACCGAATTCATCCCACCAAGACAACACATTTTCATGCATTCAGCGCACACCACTTTCGTAGGTACTCCTCTCCCACAGCATACGCTCCTCAGCGGCCAAACTTGGTTGGGCCCGCACACATGGAGAGACCCCTCTGGCAATACCGTTAATGATATTCATGACCCCCACAAGGCCAGCAATCAGAGGTCAAATGTGGATGTCAGCCGGATTTTCGCCCAGCATTTCCCTAAACTTGGGCCAGATCCGACTGATGGCACACCTTACACCACCAATTTGCATGTTTTCTTGAGGCCCTGGGTGGGGTCTATGAATATCATTAGAATCAAATATCCTGGGGCCAATGAATCTCATTAAAATCAAAAAACGCCCACGACAGTCGAAGGGGGGGCCCCCGCCCCCCCTTTCGAAACCCCCCTGCCTTTTGTTTAGTGGGGAGGGCGCGCCGAAATCTGACCAAATTTTTGGGTTCGTCCCTCAAAATTGTCCCTAGGCCCTCTGAAGACTTTTTGGTCTCTTTTTGGACTGACGAGAAGCCCTATGAGTGCATAGGGTCAAAATGACGCCTATAGACGTCAATGGGGCTTAAAGGGTTAATGAGATTCATAGTTGGTGAGAATTCGCCCTCAAAACGGCCAAGACTTGCACTGTGTGCCTGTTTGGGATGGTTTGCCGATTTTTAATGAGATTCATTGATCCTCCATGCACACCTTAACCCTTTAACCACCGAATTCATCCCACCAAGACAACACATTTTCATGCATTCAGCGCACACCACTTTCGTAGGTACTCCTCTCCCACAGCATACGCTCCTCAGCGGCCAAACTTGGTTGGGCCCGCACACATGGAGAGACCCCTCTGGCAATACCGTTAATGATATTCATGACCCCCACAAGGCCAGCAATCAGAGGTCAAATGTGGATGTCAGCCGGATTTTCGCCCAGCATTTCCCTAAACTTGGGCCAGATCCGACTGATGGCACACCTTACACCACCAATTTGCATGTTTTCTTGAGGCCCTGGGTGGGGTCTATGAATATCATTAGAATCAAATATCCTGGGGCCAATGAATCTCATTAAAATCAAAAAACGCCCACGACAGTCGAAGGGGGGGCCCCCGCCCCCCCCTTTCGAAACCCCCCTGCCTTTTGTTTAGTGGGGAGGGCGCGCCGAAATCTGACCAAATTTTTGGGTTCGTCCCTCAAAATTGTCCCTAGGCCCTCTGAAGACTTTTTGGTCTCTTTTTGGACTGACGAGAAGCCCTATGAGTGCATAGGGTCAAAATGACGCCTATAGACGTCAATGGGGCTTAAAGGGTTAACGGGGTGATCCCCCACGGAACGAACATTTCCCGCTCCGCTTTCTTACCGCATACTTGCCCTTTGAACAGGATACTTGCTCTTTGAACCGGTTCAAAGGGCAAGTATGCGATAAGAAAGCGGAGATTCCGGAGAAACGGCCTGGAGGCAGCCTTAGCAGGGAGGTATGTAGCATTGTAGGTGCTTGCTGGTTACATGTAGGATGTTTAGGTTGGTAAATCCAGCCCTGTGCAGTAGAAGCTGTGCTGTGCTAGGGGGAACCTTAGCCCACCTCACATGCCATGGTCTGGCATCGTCAGACTAGCTGAGTTTAATGGCTGGTGGATGTATGCAGCTCTGAAATAGAGTTCTTATACGGAATGCATCTTGAGCTCTCGTAGTGCATTGACCAAAGTGTCAAAAATTTCAAGAGCACTGGAGATGCGTACATGTATGTATGTATACTATAGTTCCGTTCTGCGAAATGATGTGGTCCATTCCCAGGATTCCAGTCCATTTGGTAACCTCATTCCCAGGCCGTAGGAGAAACAGCCTGGCAACTTATGCAAGTTCAAACTGCTACTTCCACTGCCAGAAAGTTGGCAGTACCAATCAAATTTCAGAACATTGTCACGTGACAATATTAAACCCAATTGCACCATGCGTTGATACGTTGCAGTCACGCCCATTCATCACATTACTTGATCGTGCTAGTGTAAGTGCTCTGCGCGATGATATGTTTTCTCCACTTCTGCTTGACTTCCGTAACAGCAAACAGTTGCCTCCACGAGCGGGAAAGGATCATTCTCATCAGTTGAAAAATCATGTGCATTCATGATCTAATCGGAAATCCGATCCAATATTCACTTGAATGAGGTAGTGCAATTGCCATCTGTATACAGTTTGAACTCGCGCAGTTGCCAGGCCATTTCTCCTATTGCCAGGGAATGAAGCTAGTCCATAATAACCCCCCTAAGGTTGTTTTATACTGTTCTCTCTACAGTAGAGATCAAGCGAGTAGGATCCCCACCTAAATTATGGATGGACGCATGTTTCACTACTGCGAGGAGAATAAGAACCTAGTGGGATTTGTTTCATTGAAGGAGGACCGAACGTTGTGCAGTAATGCACTGATCCTGGTCGCTGGTCTTACTGATGGCCTCATGTCCTTGAACTACACGGAGAACCTTTCCAGTGAACTCATGAAAGTCAATTATTCACTGGTGCAGGTCAACCTTTCCAGTTCGTACCGGCAGTTTGGTATCAGTAGTTTGAAAAGTGACTGTGCAGAACTGACAAAGTTGGTGGAGAAAATCAAGCTGTTGTACAAGTTTGAGCGAGTTGCTATGCTAGGCCACTCAACAGGTGCCCAGGATGCCGTATACTTTGCACGCCATGGAGAAGCTGTGGACTCTCTGGATGCGATAATTCTTCAGGGTGCAGTGAGTGACCGAGATTACCTAACAATGGAAGGGGAAACTCCTAGGATGCTGAAGGAAGCTAAGAAGCTGAAAGAAGAACGTCATGAAGATGCTCTTTTAACAGAGAGGCTCTTTGGTGCCCCCATTACTGCGTATCGATTTCTCAGTCTTGCTGGGAGACTGACTGATGATGACATGTTTTCAGTAGATTTGACAGAAGAAGAGCTGGAGCCCATCCTGTCACCAGTGAAGGTTCCAATCCTGCTGTGCTTCAGCGAGCATGATGAGAGCGTTCCGGACAAACTGGGACAGAAAGCATTCGCTATGAGAATGATCGACGTCTTAAAGAAGAGTTCTCCTCGGGTGGAGTGTAGATACTTTCCTGGTGATCACGGGCTTTCCAAAATGGAACATTATGAACCATTTGTGAATTGCTTGTGTGAATTTCTGTCATCACTCAATTAGTGTGTTGATAACAAATTTTTCTCACTCCTGATCTTTGTTTGCAGCTCCAATATTCTCCCAACCGCAAAACAGCCTGTGCTGGTTTCATCCCTCATTTACATATTGGTCATGCACGATGGAGGCTCTGCTCTGCATTGTGTCCTTTAGGCATTGGTCATGTGTCAAACATTGTTACCTGCCACACCTGGACCCCCGGGACCAGGATATTGACGTTCGTGTTCTTAATTTGGGCGGGGCTCATCAACACTGCGAACTTGGAAGGTGACACGCAGGCATGGAAGGCATGTATTGTGTTCTACCGCTGCTATTCGTCTTGATAGGAGGTGGTGAGTCACTTTTAGCGCGCTAGATGGCTTTGTTTAATGGTTTACAGGCGTCAGACGACGCACAAGTACAAAGCTGGGCCGTACTAAGCTTTGCCAGTATCCAGCGGGAGCTCTATTTGCTGGGCATATAATGGCGCTCTGCTACGTACTTATAGATAGCGGAGGTTTCCTCCACACAGCACCCTGGAGGTTTGAGGCTATCTGCATGACAAAGTTGTTTTTGTCTCTTCTCGTAGTATTCTCTCAACTGCTGATGTCTGGAAGTGGAGGGTTAGGACTGCCCTTGTGAGTTGACATACCTCTATCACAGCTTTGTTTTTGACTGTGTACTTTGCAGTATGGCTGGCATCAGGGTATCAGTCTATACCCAATGATCTGATTCCAGTTCATCTAATCTAACACACTGATGAAATGTGATGCGTAGATTAGAAGTAATACTCCCCCAACATATGTAATTTCATACACAAACATGCACTACTTGCTGCTCGGTCTAAGTAGCTGGCCTTTCCACTGCCTCTGTGGAGTAACTGGGAGTTAGAAAACAGTGGCGTAGGGGTTGGGAACAGAGTAGCCGATATTTGGAGAATCAACTCTCATAGCATCTCTCTACATTGAAGGTCGTGCACTAACATCGTTTGTGCATCAATCCGTCTCTGTGCCGTTGATTTATCTTCCAACCTGCGTCTTGTACTATCAAGAGCTCTTGCCACTTGCTGTTGACTATTGTGGAGTTGCGGTACCAACAGATGTTGACTGCGCTCACATGCTGTTCGACTCCGTATGTAGCTGCTCAAGCTCAGCAAGGCCTGGAGGCACGTACCGCACGCTCGTCCACTGATCTGAGTCTCAAGGTTGTACTTCTCGCACTGTGCATGGAGTCCTTACCGCAAATGAAACTCGATTTGCCAGCAGGAAACCTGCAACATTCCTAACTTTCCTGAGCGTGACAGGTCCCGGTACGTACATACGTATGTAGTGAGAAATAGATCCCCCCATTCAGTGCCTCATGCTATAATCATTTGCTTGATGAGTCTTAAGAAGAGGGTATCAGCAAAATCCACAGAGCCTAGGGAAAGAGACTGACCAAGAACATCAACGGCTTGCTTATGCTCTCCCCCATGCATCCGCCTAGTTGTCCTGTGTATTAACTATGTAGACAAGGTAGTATAAACTCTGAATTGTGGGTGGGCTACTGTGTAAACCAAGTACCCATGGAAGGGAACAAATATGCAATTATCATGTCCCTACACCTCATTAAGTGCTATACCTATTTTAACCTAAAGGGCAAGTTTACTTACACACAGCACCTCTCAATAGAACTTGTCCTGGAACTAGTGCTAACGCTCTTTGCAGAGATGCTATCACACAAGGCTGTCAATGCATCAGAGCAGTGAGCATGGGCGTAGCTAGCATTGAGGCAATAATGATGCGCGTGTCCAGAGTCCTAGATCCTCGCACACGCCGTGTACGATGTGCGTTCGATCTGATGACAGAGACAGGGGCTAGGCTGACCATGAGCGGGCGTATATACTCTTAACGTGGATAGTGCTGCAAGGCTGGGACAGTCAGGGCACCGCCATATTGCTGTATATAGCATTTTGAGTTTGCGTGCACTGCGGAAGTAATGAATTAACTCATGAATAATTAATTTGCTCGGAAATTTTCGCACCTACGACATGCAGACTTACCCGGACACAGACATAGTGAGGTGTGAGCGCTCACGAGGGAGAACTCACTAGACTTCGATCTGCACTTTGCCTTATAGTCTTCTTGCGCTCTATGGGGACATGGTGATTATAGTTCGTACTAGTATTACGTACATTTGGCCCTGTGTGATTATTATCATGATCACCTTGGTATTATATTCTGACATGCCACAGACGCTCATAATGTCAGGATATTCTTAGTACAGAGGATTACAAAGTTATCTGGAGTACAAAGCTTATATATATATTGTTGATTGCGATAATATTGGCATTCTAAACATGATGCAATAACTCACTTGTTTCGTACAGTTTCTACGGAATGTCCTATCACACTTCATGATTGGGTCTCCTATGTCAATGTTCTTTCTCTCTGCAGGTGTACTGAGATACCACATGACAGTCTTTGTCGTACCAGAATTACTGGAAGAAACAGCAACTATTCATTCCCACAAAACATCCCTGATCTCTTTATAGACCCCCGTAGTGTGCAGCTGATATTTGCTGTTCTGGATACCCTAAGTCCACAACCACACCCTGCCTGCAAGGATGCTTTCTTTCACATAACATGTGGTGCGGAAGGTCCACCATGTGATCCCAGCACACAGAGGGTTCTTCCAGTCTGTAATGACAGCTGTAGGGCCTACAAACAACTATTGTCGGATGGTACATGTGATAATTTGGATGACTTTCTGAGGCAGTTCGCTGCATCCAACCCTGTGTCAAATTCTCAGGAGTATGTAGATCTGTATTTCAGTTTTGATTGCAACGATACTTCGACTTACTACTTCGGATCCTATACTGACTTTGTCTCCCAGGACAGGTGCACAAACATCATTAGTACATCACTACAAGGTGAGGATCACACACAAAGTGATATGAGCGAAATGAGCATATGGTACTTCTAAGTATGACGTACACTTGATTGGAGCCTATAGCACATTCAGTGAATTTCAATTGCATGTGCATGTGCTCTTCTCATCCATTACATTACACGTTTGGGCCTAGGAATCAGTTATTATAAGGAGACCAACCTGATTTTAGAATGCCACTTTTGTGGGAACATTGCTGTTGGTACACCTGACATCACACGTGGACAACGTTTATCAAGCTCTCTCTGTTGCTCATCTTTCCTGTCCCAATTTTCCTGCTCTACCAGCTGAGCTACCTAAGTAATACAGCTGGCTCATTTCAAACCCAGCACATAGTTCAACATTAATTATGCTTGTACTTGTGCTATAGTATAACCAGCCACATAGAACTGTTTTTGGGTGGCATTTCCCTGCCAATTGGTACCTGGTGTAAGAACAAAGGGATTGCCAGCCATGAATTTCAGGTTGAAACATACACTGATAGTTCATGGCCTCCATTGGCCACGAGAATTAAACCATTGCAAAACCAAAACAAGTATTGGCCAAGCTTATGATATGGTATGATATTGCTTCCTACAGATTCCATCCTCAATTCAACTCGCCGGTAAGTGAGCAGAGTATAAATGCATTCATTGCTGTCTATAGCTGCACTGCACAGTCCCGGATTCCAATGCATTTTTGTAAGACTTCTTTGAAGCCTGCGTGCTTTCCTCCTTATTACATATGGTACTTCTAAGCATGATTTTTACACATTCCATGTTCAGCTGGTGGCCTGTAAACTTTGGTTGCGATGGTAATGGATAGATTTGAATTTGAAGACTCCTATTCAGAGCATAGGGAGGTGTTGTCCTTAAGAGCTGCATTTGGAGCATGTCCTGCTGCTACATCTTTTGCGCCAATAATCTCTGAATATCTGATGATGTCCGTGCAGGTGTGAAGTTATACCCACAGGAACCTGCACTGTGGTATCATCTGCCACACACTACTTCCCCGATACTGGACGTTCAGATACAGCTGCAATCTTTGCAGCACTTTCAGGATTGAATACATCTCTTAACAGTTTCTGTTCGGAAGCACTTTTCATCATAGTTTGCTCCTACGTTTATCCCGAATGCAACCCTCAAACGAGGGCCCAGGTTCTGCTGTGTGAAGCAATATGTCCAATGATTTCCATAGTTCAGCAGAGATGCTATTCCATACTCACTGAATTGATCTCTGCTGCACCGAGACCATTTGGAGCCTTCCTGTTCAACTTCAACTGCTCTAACACCAGTACCTATTCCGTTCCTGGGATCCCTATTGACCAGCAGTGCGAGAACTTCTCCAGAGTTTGTGAGTCACACACTATTGTTAACAATACCGTGATTGAAGACTATACTATCCAGTATGCGAGTTATTAAATTAATTTACCATGCAGTTGACTTTGGATTGAATCCAAAGTAGCAAGTTGGATCGATGCGCCCTTGATACAACGTGAAACCTCTCTAACATGTGCTTGTGATGTTATGAGAAGTCTCTGTCCATATGGCTTTCTGCCTTCATGTTTTACAAAGTCTGTATTGCTATATGATTGTAGCAGCTCTGGGCAATCTTTGAGTATCTCCATTGCCATCCTGCATGTACAGTGGATATTCTTCGCTGTACTCACTTCGGGCCAAAATTTAATGTTTGCCTGCAATTGAGAGGTGTATGGTTGCATTGCAGATATCAATATGACTATCATGTTGGGACCCAAAAGGATGGCCTTTATAGGAAGGTTACTGCCACATTAATGTGACTTATTGTATAATGTACGTCCGTGGCCGGACACTACCCACCTACATACAGTCTACCGAGTGTATATGATAACCCTTGACACATGCATGCCTGTGTAATTCTGATCTGGTTCCAGTTTTCAGGCTGGCAGCCATTTTTGCACCTTTCAAACATCATAAGAAG
The DNA here is from genome assembly GCA_963931865.1 of Axinella damicornis. Lineage (NCBI taxonomy): Eukaryota > Metazoa > Porifera > Demospongiae > Axinellida > Axinellidae > Axinella > Axinella damicornis. Next base: position 2,852,983 of record OZ007508.1, on the reverse strand, counting down.
TGTGGATAACTGTTGTATGATATTTTTTCATGTGTATTTTTTTCACTGCAGTAAGTGAGCTTGCTACAGTCGTTCCCACAGGTATGAGCGGGACGTCGTATTCATAGCAAAGTCTATAATCAGGCTGAAACTTCCCGTATACACTTTTGTCTATACGTGTACCTTCTGTTTACCCACTTTTTGGTCACAAGTTATAATACACGTATGGTGCATAGTGGCAAACAATTCTTTATGTCGTGTGCAGCTGCTGACGACAGCACAGCTGTAATTGCAGGATCAGTGAGTGCTGCTGTTGGAGCCCTTCTCATTGTGGTAGCTGTTGCACTGTTGACAGTTGGAATCATCATCAGAAAAAAGAGAGTGAAGGAGATTTCACTACTTCAGGAGCACTATCTGAGGTAGGAACATGTAGAACTCTCTAAGGTATCACTAGCCTTGTGTACAGACTTCTGTCCCAGATTTGTTTTGGTAACTCAGAATTAAGGATTTAACACGTGATATGCATGCCACTGTCACATCACTGCATGGCCGGCCAGCCATATATATACATACGTCCGAAGCCTAGGTGGAAGACCAAGATTTTCTGAACTCCCCCCACATGCAGCTAAAATGCAGGTGATGATGTAATTCTAGATCCACAGAACACAGACTGAATCCAGCTGATACATTGTCATGGAGATGTGCAGCTGAAAAGTAAAATAGCGATAAGCAATGCATGCCAGTGGCCAGTATGATACACACACACACACACACACACACACACACACAGGGAGATTAGTTCACACCGCTCCACCCACAAGTACTCCTTGCATCCCGGAGACGAGGAAACCACTATCACAGCATGTACTCTCAATGAAATGGACCGGGAGCAGTACAAGACCTTATTTGCTGACGTGTTGATTTCTTATGAACTACTGGAGACTGGAGAGAACATTGGTGAAGGTAGGCACAGAATACTGAATTGAAGCAGATTCTTAGACAGACAATGCACATCGGATGGATTCTTGTGGAAACTAGTGCTGTGAACTTGGTTGTGGAAATGTATATGTGTTTAGCTGACTTCTGACAGTTAACTGGGTTAACTGGACTGGTCAATTGACAAACTGAGCTCACTTGATACTAAGTATACATACTCCAACCTGGCCCATACCACAATGTGAAGATTCCATTTGTACTCTGTACTCTTCTGTAGGGGCATTTGGAATAGTGTACCGTGGAACGTTGACGCAATCTGCTGAATCAGAGACCAAGAAGGATGTTGCAATCAAGACCATCAAAAGTATGTACTTATATCCTTCCCCTGTTGTCATGGACTTGGCACTCCTTGAACATTCACTTCAGGTTTGAAGTGAATTGTGTTTTCAGTACGCGAGATATCCTGCTGGGGTTGACAAGGTTACACACACACACACACACACACACACACACACACACACACACACACACACACACACACACACACACACACACACACACACACACAACACACACACATTCATGCACACAGACCTTGTATCTGATGACGAAGTTAAGGGTTTCTTTGCCGAAAGTCTCATTATGAAAGATTTCAGCCACGCCCACATCCTGGGTCTCCTCGGAGTGTGTTTCGACACCCCTGACTCCACTCCATACATTGTCCTGCCCTTCATGGCCAATGGAAACATGAAGGACTACCTGAAGAGCAAGCGGGTCCACGTCACAGATGTAGACACATACCCAGAGGTTTGTGATGGACATGCACGGTTGAAATTTCGACTATAGATGTAACGGTGTTGAAACCAGATCTGCTACTTGTGGTAATTACGTATCAGTTTCAGTTATTCCTATAGCAAGAATCATTGGTTGGAGTTGAAGCTCTGGTTTTGCTGTCTTCCCTGTCCAGGGTGTAGAGCTGCAAGTGCTGGTTCAGATGTGCATTGATATAGCAGAGGGAATGGAGTACCTTGCAGAGCAGAGATTCGTTCATAGAGACCTCGCTGCACGAAACTGCATGTATGTTGATGTAGATACGAGACATACAATGGATAAATGACCAAGTGCACACATTATTCCATCATGAGTACCCTGTGTAACATTGTATTCCCTGTTTGTGTTTGTGTACGGGTCCCTGTATGTTTGTGTTTTGCATGCATGTGTGTGTGTACATGTGTGTAAAGGTGTAGTCATGCACAAACACCCAGACATTTCAAACTTCAGAATCTTTATGGATGAGTATGACTGTAGGAATAATTATCTCTCCTCCTTATTTTACCCCAATCCTTTCTGTCCGCAGGGTTGCAGATGATCTCAGCATCAAGGTAGGAGACTTTGGCCTAGCAAGAGATGTCTACAGTGCCAACTACTACAGGGTCCGAAGGAGTACCAGGCTGCCGGTGAAATGGATGCCTCCTGAGACCCTTCATGACGGCATCAGCAATGAGAAAACAGATGTGGTAAGCCAGAGAGGCATGCACACCACATAGTTTAGTAGACAATCTGCAAGGTCCTGCATGGCCTAATTTCCTTTGATAGGTTTGGTACCTCCCCCTTTATTGGCCTAAGGGATGTTATTCTTTTTCCCCTCCACAAAGCTGATGATCACGACATAGAAGGGTAGCTACATAGAGCATATGGGTCTGTTATGCTAGCATAATATTTTCCAGATCACTTCATGCAATGTGATGATTCCCATCAAGGGTGCATTGGTGGGTGTGATTAATCGTTTTTCATCCCTATTGAGTCACACCAGTTCCAATTTGCTTCCTACGGGCCTGTGTAGGTATGGGCCTGTGTAGGACTAATAAAACTGGAGCATAAATGGGACACACTCCTAAGGTCAACTAAGATCAGCTACTCCTGCAATATGGTGACACCCACGGAATTAATTTATCAGCAAAACTAGCACTCTCATTCTGCAGAGTCTCGATATATCAAGAGCGCATAAGTAGGTCCCGCCCCCGGAGTACTCCGTGCGACCTACTTATGCGCTCTTGGATATATATATATACTGACCATCGTTGCCTCCCCTCTGTCTCCCCAATCCTTCTTCTTTGTTTGCAGTGGTCATTTGGAGTGACCTGTTGGGAGGCGTTCAGTCTGGGGAGGACCCCCTACCCTGGTATTGAGAACCATGAGATCCTGGACCACATCACCAAAGGACGGAGGCTGCAGAAACCCACTCTTTGCCAAGATAAAATGTGTGTCTTGCAGGACAAACTAAGGGTTTATATCTAAGCAAGTAACTTGTCACTTCAACTTCTCTAATCATATTGGCCTCGTTCTCCCAGGCTCCTCCCCAGATTTTTGTTGCATACTGTACTGAGGATTAGCCTGGGAACAAGTCTACAGCAAACCACAATGTAAACTAGTAATGTGTTGTGTGGTGAGCCTGAGCAAGTGCATGTGCAGAACATGGAGCCATTAATTATGTATTATGGAAAATACATACAGTGTATAATTTTTATTGTATACAAGCCCGGCTTGCACAAAGATTCCTTTTTGAAAAGCAGCCTGCCAATTTACAAAGTGTGGAATGTACGTACCAGTCCCTCTCCGAAGAACAATTTCCTCCCGTTTATAGCTTCAGAATGGAAGTTAACTGTTGTCCCTCCGCTATCAATGTGCAGGTATGAACTCATTTCAAGATGTTGGCTCATGAATCCTGAAGATAGGCCCACATTCAGTGATCTAGTGGTCAGGCTCAAGGACTACTGGGACAATGAACACTTCTATGTTGTGCAGAACTTTAATGCTACTTAGAGATTGTAATTCCAGTCACTATAATTATCACTGTCGTTTCACATTCTGGCTTCGCCAGAATAATATATATCGCCCCATATATAGCTGCATGGCGCCAGCTGCGCCCGCGCGCCCCAGTATAGCATATAGTTAGCCGGCTAGCCTCGAGCCTATATAGGCCTAGCCTCGAGCCCTCTTGGCCTAGATCACGTGCATCCTCTGGGCGGGGCTCGTCATGAAATTGCAGCTGATAATTGACAACCAATTGCGCGATGGCAGCCGTGGGGTGTGTTTTGCTGCTGCTCTTCGTCTTGATAGGAGGCGGTGAGCCACTTTGAACATGCATGCATGGCTTATCCTAAGCTGTTTAGGCGCCAAACGGCGTATGAAACTACACTTGTTACTCGCCCAAGTGACTCATGCTACCAGCCCAAGTGTCTACCTGCCCAAGTGACTCATGCTATTAGCCCAAGTGGAAAACTACTGGCTTTTTGGACACTATTAGCCCATAATTTTAGGCCCTGTTTGAAAAACTTGTAATGGCAAAAAGCAAGATTTCACTCTGGTTGATCATTTTGGGGGGTTTGTGCCTCTTTTCCTTCTGTGTAGCTTTCTCTCAAGTGACGTCAGGAAGTGGAGCTTCAGGAATGCCCTTGTGAGTTGATACAGCTACGTGTTTGTTCTCATCCTATTTCCATTGCCGCAATGGGACAGCATGAGATAAACTGCATTTGTTATGGTGACTGTGTGGCCTAGTGGTTAAAGCACTTGACTGTGGTGTGAGAGGCCACAGGTTCGAGTCCCACCAGTTGCGCCTAGGAAGGGTTTTTCTCCAGGCTTTCTGGTTTCCCTTCCCAGGAGAGGCTTCAAATAAGCATTAAATTGCTTTCTGCCAATCCTGCCCATCTGGGGAAATGTTCCTAAAGAAAAAAAATAAAAATAAAAATAAAAAAATTAAAAAAAAATGGAGGGAAATTTTGTCCTCCAGGGAGGGGAACTTTTAGGTAGGTACTCACACGAGAAGGGATATTGCACTAAGTCTCGAGGAGAAGGTGCAATAAGCATATCCACAGAGCCTGGAGACTCAAGGTCTTGTCTGTGCCTATACATGCAAACTTCATAGCCTTGTTTCCAGGCCTACCCTGTTTTTTTCTGTTCTTCGGTTGCATTGTGGAAGAGTGGCGCAGCGAAATGCAGGTAAGGCCTGGTATTATCCATCGCGTGATTGATGTCAGGTGTAGCGAGTCTCAACTAGCCGCGGAGCGTTCCAACCGAGCCGACTGTATGATGAACTGCTTCAGGACCTACTGAAATGTCTACGGGCTCCACCCCCCCCCCCCCCCCCCCCCCCCCTCACGTCCACCTTGCGTCCAGCTTACGTCACTCACGTGATGAGGCCTTCCCCATTCTTCACCACTCTTCTGCATCCGTGTATTATTGTCAACGCAAACTGAAGAACAGAAAGAACGGGATAGGCCTGCAGGGAATGAGGCTACAAACTTCAATAGCTTGCTCATGCTCACCCCCAGGACCCAGGGTCCCCCACACATCTGCCTGGTATATACATGTACTATAGACAAAGTAGAGTGTGAACTCTGAGTAGTGATTGGGTTACTGTGTAAACCCTACATGCAAATATGCAATTATCACTTCCTCTGGATTACCCTACACCTCATCATGTGCTACTTAACCTGAAGGGCAAGTTTGTTTACACAGAGCACCTCTGTGTAGGGACATGCACATTATGCAATAGGGGAAATTTTGGAATGGGAATAATGCGAGAATAATAGGCACGAATCGCATTGCAATGACGTCATTGCGTCACGATTAACTGCGTGTGCAAGATCTAGTAGCATGCACTCAGCTTCAGCGAGAGTCTAGTAGTGAGACCTGTGCGATGAGTGATCTAACTGGAGGGAGTGGAGAGTCTGAAAGTTGTCCAAGTTTGTTAGATATGTTGCAATCACCAAGACCCTCAGACTTAGCCCGAAAGCGGAAGTAAATGTCTGTTATTTGAAGTAATAATAGGGGGGGAATTCAGAATAAATACAGGGGAATTAAGGATTATTGCTGCATGGTGGTACAGTGAAACCTGCCTTAGCGGCCACCTGAATAAGGCGGTCACCTCCACATTGCGGTAAGCTTGGAAATTTGAGCCCATAGTCTCCATACTTTATTGTTCTTCTATAGCGGTCACCTGCGTAATGCGAGATGCGGTCACGTTGCTCCACCCCAAGCACGCTATAGCACGCTGTAACACACTGCCAATAATGGCCACTGAGTGCGTGCATGCATTGCGTACTGACTGGACATACAAAAATGAAACAATCAAGTTATTTTACAATACTTAAAGTCCTTAGTTGTCTTCTTCATGGAACTTACTTGAATCAAAGTTGTTCAGTGTCGCAAGAACCTTTGTAATGAGGTAAAACTTCACATGACTAGTTTTCTGTAATGCAGCCACCTGTCTAATAAGGCCAAATATTTTTTGGCCCCCAGGTGACCGCATTAGACAGGTTCCACTGTATGATCAAAAGATTTAGTCTTGTTACAAAGCGATGGGTTGGTGCACTGTGCCCTCGATCAATTAACACAGCCCTCGGTTCCTTATGTAAGGTTTCTATCCTATACATAGAGTATACAGATTAGTGTTTCTACTATAGGATGATATTGGGAAGTATCACCCAGTTTGGATTGACTTGCATTAACATACAGTTTCTATGGAATTGTCCTATCATAGGTGCATGCATAATAAAGGCACCTATATCGACATTGTTTTCACTCTGCAGGTGTACACAGCTCTCTCGGGACAGCCCTTGCCGCACAATTACAGGAAGAAACAGCAACTATTCATTCCCCCAAAACGTCCCCGGTCTCTTTATAGACCCTCGTAGCATACGGCTAACGTTTACTATTATTAATACCCTTAGTCCGCCACCACCCCCTGCCTGCACGGATGCTTTCCTGCACCTTGCGTGTGGTGCATCAGTTCCGCCATGTGATCCCAGCACACAGAGGATCCTTCCTTACTGTAACGACAGCTGTAGGGCCTACAAGCAGCTGTTGTCGGACGGTTCATGTGATGGTCTGGATGCATTTTTGAGGGACTTCGTTGCAGCCTCACCTGTGACAAATCTGGGGGAATACATAGATCTGTATTTCAGATTTGACTGTGACAATACTTCAACTTACCTCTTTGGATCACATCTTGATCTTGTCTCCCAGAACAAGTGCACAAGCGTCCTCAGTGCATCATTTCAAGGTGAGGATGCACGACTGTAGTAACTTTTGTGGTCGATAATCATCGCCTTAAAATAAGTAGTTATCATCACGAGAATCGCATGAATCACTAAACGAAGTATAGAAACCGTATTATGTTTTTTTTCTATATGTATGTCTAATTTTGTGCCTATTAATGTGAAAACAATAATTAGACCAAATACTTCATCTTTTTTCCATTTGTGAAAACTACTTGCTACCATTGGGCGGGTTCAAATTTGTGGTGTTGAACTACACGAGTGAAGACAATGCACACGTTCTGGTTTGGAAATGAGTCAGCTGTACTGCTTTGGTAGCTACATAGCTCAGAACGTTTGCCGTCCCAAGTTTCATATGTGATTAGAGGAGCATCTACTAGGATTCGAGCCCATGACTTCAAAGATGAAAATGGCGAGAGCTTGTTAAGCTTTTTTATCACGTGTTATGATGGCAGGTGTAGCTACCAACGACAGGCAGTATAATGCCATCCAAAAATGTACTATGTGGCTGGACACGGACACGTTCAAAACCCGAATAGCTGATTTCCGGCACACATGTAGCACTTTGCAGCTGTCGAACATGTACAACCAATGAAGCAATATCATTAGTTCATAGCTTATAATTATGATTCGTTATGGTCTCCATTGGGCATGAGCTAGAATGAAAACTTTGTAAAACCAAACAAGTATTGCTCCATAGCCATACGCTAATAATATTGTGTTTCCCTCTTCCTACAGAATCCATCTTCAGTTCAACTCGCCAGTAAGTGAATAGTTATAAGTGCATTCATTGCTGTGTTGTACTAAGAGAAAATGTATGTCTATAGCGCTGCATGCATAGTCCGGACTCCAATCCAGTTTCACTATTTGAAGCCTGCTTACTTACACGTACAGGTACCGGTAAGTATACTACCAAGTGCTAGAACCATGGCCAGATTGGGAACTGGGTTTGCTTGCTTACATTTGAGCCAGGTCCCATTTGGCAGCCGGTTCCATTTGGAAGCCGGGTCACGTTTGGTTTACAAGACCTTGATCAGTCACCTGGTGACTGTCAATGGTCTAAGCCTTTCTTTCAGGCTATTCCCTCTTCTAGTTTCAATGGCTTACCCAAGGAAAGGTTTGATGAGCTATTCAAATATAATAATGGAATCTCTGATGATGTCCGTGCAGGTGTGAGGTTATACCCACAGGAACCTGCACAGTGGTATCAACTGCCACACACTACTTCCCTGATCCTGGACGTTCAGATACAACCACAATCTTTGCAGCGGTTTCAAGGGTGGCTACAACTCTTGACAGTTTCTGTTCAGAAGCACTTTTCATCATTGTTTGCAACTACGCTTATCCTGAATGCAACCCTCAGACAAGGGCCCAGGTTCTGCTGTGTGAAGAGATATGTCCAATGATTTCAATAATTCAGCAGAGATGCTATTCCCTGTTCAACGAATTGATCTCGGCTGCACCGAGACCATTTGGAGCCTTCCTGTCTAACTTTGACTGCTCTAACATCAGTACCTATTCTATTCCTGGGATCCCTATTGACCAGCAGTGCGAGAACTTCTCCAGAATTAGTGAGTCCCACCAATGATACTTGACTATAGCGACCATGCTGTTAGCGAGCTGCACTTGATTACATGCAGTTACGTTTTCTAATTTCTGACTTGCTCCGCTCTAACGTGCAGGTGAGGTTTCATGCTACTCATTGCCTTATTCAGGGTCTCTGCCTTTAAGTTTTGGGAAACCTCGAAGCTACGTAGCAAAGTCTGTATTGCTATGATTGTAGCAGCTCACACATTGTTCTGGCATGACTACTAGCAGGTGTGGCTTGTTCTCAGAGAAAACATCTTCCAGTTAACATCTGATGAGGAGAACATTGATTAGAGAGTCTTGAATTTATTATACAGTCTAGCAACCCTGTGATGAGCCTGGATATCTGCATGTGTATTTCTGTTGCTGGTTCTGCTGGTCGGCTTGGTGCCACACTGCAATCGTCAGGTCCACACCAACTATAGGGTGTTTCCGATTTCAGGCTGTATGGTATTCGTGTTTTACACCTTTCTCAATGTCATAGAGCAAGAAGAGTTGTATGATTTCATTTTTCATATGTATAAACGTTTCCACTGCAGTAAGTGAGCTTGCTACAGACCCTCCAACAGGTACGCTGTTCTGCATGCACTGGTGCTGCATGCAACTAGAAAATAGGAAAGTCTATACCTCCATCCCTTAGGTCACGCCTATTAGTATAATACATGGTGCATAATGGACAACAGTTCATTCAAAATGTCCTGTGTCATGTGCAGCTGCTGACAACCACACAGCTGTAATTGCAGGATCAGTGAGTGCTGCTGTTGGAGCCCTTCTCATTGTGGTAGCAGTTGCACTGTTGATAGTTGGAATCATCGTCAAGCAGAAGAGAATGAAGCAGATTTCACTGATTCATGAGCACTATCTCAGGTAGGAACATGTGAAACACAATTCCTAGACTGAGAGCCTTGTACACAGGTTTCAGTTCCATTGCTGGAAGCCTAGGTCGCAGATGTTCCCTTTCCACACAAAAAGCTTTTAGAAAACCCCTGATTGATCATGGCTTTACCTTAAAGCTAAGATCAATTGTGAGTAAAAATTCAAGGTGCCTCAGATTTGGTCGGTAATGGTTTTAACAGAATCAGTCATAATTATATCCACTGTGATGTATCAATCAAGATTTTAATGTGCATGCGTGTGTGTGTGACGGAAGTGGGATGTTTGTGGGGCGGGACTAGACTAGTGACGCGCGACCTTTGTACTTCAATTTACTGAACCTCGAACTCGAATGTTCGGCATGGGCTGGGAGTCGAAGCGGACGCAATCGGGGAGCAACAGGACGTAATCGGGGAGCAGCAGCCGAAGCGGACGCAATCGGGAAGTAGTTGAAGCGGACACAATCGGGAGCAGCAGCTGAAGTGGACGCAAGCGGCGAGCAGCATCTGAAGCGGATGCAATCGGGGAGCAGTTGAAGCGGACGCAATCGGGGAGCAGCAGCTCTGCACAGAGAGCTGTCCAGCGCTGGATTACTCACGGTAGGTGAACGAGGGGGAAGTAGCTGAGCGAGCGAAGCAAGCGAAGCTTGTTAAGTTGTTATTATCATTAGCAAACACCAATTTAATTGAATTCACCTGTGTTTGCTAAAATTAGTACCCGCTATAAATAGCATCCTTAAGGCATTCCATATATAATTCCAGATCTCGGTTCTGGATGGGGGCACTCCCCCCAGACTCCTCTGATTCTCTGTTTACTGTACACAAAAGTACATACATACCATTGGTATTGACCTGCAAGGCTTGTGGTGGTGTTCAATGATCACCATAACTTCTGTAGGCTTATAAAATTTATTGTTGTGTGACAAACGTGTCAAGCTTACATAGTACGCTAGGTTAGGAGGTGTTGATATTACAGTGGTTAGTCTATGTTGATACTCAGAGCATCGTGGTGCCTGGATGGTGCAATTCACTTGGGCCCTGCAAAGCTTACATGCAGAGTGAGTGAGAAATAACTGTCAACGGAACACAGAATCCAGAATAAAGCTAGAATTAAGTCAACCCCATTACCTCTGAATACTGGTCAGATGCTCTCACCACTACTTGATGAAGTTATTACTATGTCTCAGTACATTGGCCCTGCCATGCAGCTCCAAAGTGAAATGGCGATAAACAGTGTAATATTAGCCAGTGGCCAATACTAATTAGCACCAACATACTACCACAAAACACACACACAGGGAGATGAATTCCCAGCTCTCCTTTTCCCACAAGTACTCCCTGCATCCTGGAGACGTCGACGAGGAGGAGATCACATGTACACTCAATGAAGTGGACCGGGAACAGTATGAGACCATGTTTGAGGATGTTTTGATCTCTTATGAACTAATGGAGATTGGGGAGAGCATCGGTGAAGGTAGACACAGAAAAATCCATTCTTGTATCATGTTACAATAATTATAGACATTATCTCTCTTTACACAATATATCCAATGGATTCTTGTGGAAACTATAGTGGTGTGAATTTGCTGTACAAATGTGACTGAACTGCCAACTGTCAGTTAATAACGACACTGTTTGATTGACAGACTAAGCTGAATGAGGTTACTTGTTACTGCGTAAATATGCTCACCCGGACCACTGCATGAAAGTTCCATTTGTACTCTGCACTCTTCTGTAGGGGCATTTGGAATAGTGTACCGTGGAACGTTGATGCAATCTGCTGAATCAGAGACCAAGAAGGATGTTGCAATCAAGACCATCAAAAGTATGTACTCATATCCTTCCCCTGTTGTCATGGAAACAGCACTGCATGGGCCCGCATTTCATCACAAACATTCACTTCAGATTTGAAGTGAATTGTGCTTTTAGTGTATGAGTAATAGCCTAGCTCTTTCACAAAACTGCAGGTTGCATGGGTCTACCTACGTTAGCCCTTCCTGCGCTCATCATTTCTGTTGTAGAAATGGTTTTTGTGGTCACTGCTCATAGAGACTATATACACCTCAGTTCTGGTGTGGATTGCATGTTAAGCATGTTAAGAGTTTGTGGTCTAGTCACGGGAGTCATAATTGCCCCTCCCCCCTCCCCCTCCCCCTCCCCCTCTCCCTCCTCCCTCCCCCCTCCCCCCTCCCACACACATACACACACACCATCCTACACCCACATACATGCACACACAAACACACACAGACCTTGTATCTGAGGATGAAGTTAAGGCTTTCTTTGCTGAAAGTCTCATTATGAAAGATTTCAGCCACACCCACATCCTGGGTCTCCTCGGAGTGTGTTTCGACACACCTGACTCCACTCCATACATTGTCTTGCCATTCATGGCCAATGGAAACATGAAGGACTATCTGAAGAGCAAACGGGTCCATGTCATGGATGTAGACACATACCCAGAGGTCCGTGATGGACAAGCATGATCAACATTTCAACTGTTAAGCATTACAACCAGATCTGTTAAGTGCAGCGCGCTGCCTTAGCATTTTGTGGCTGTAATCTTAAGTTTGTAATCCTATAATGCATGCAGGAGTCTCATTTTCAGTTTTGCTCATTCTTGGTGAGAATCCTTACAACGTGAAGCACTGTTCTTGCTGTCTTCCCTGTCCAGGGTGTTGACCTGCAAGTCCTGGTTCAGATGTGCATTGGTATAGCAGAGGGAATGGAGTACCTTGCAGAAAAGAGATTCGTTCATAGAGACCTCGCTGCACGAAACTGCATGTAAGGTGACGTAGAGGTGTAGCCAAGGACATGGATGGGACAAGGAGGGGAAAAAAGACCAAGTGCACACATTTTTACCTTGCACTTTCATGCATGATTTCCTCTATACACTAAGTAATGTATTCCATGCGAGTGACTTGTGGCTAAGTGGTAAAGCATTTGACTGTGGACCAAAAGTCCCTGGTTCGAATCCCACCTGTTGCTTCACTGGTGAAGTGCTTTCTTAACCCCTCCACCCCTTGGGAGATCAGCCATTGGCTGAAAGGGCCAGGAGGTAAAAATTAAACACATTACCTTTTTACCTTTTACTCTGTGTGTGTGTGTGTGTATGCATGTGTGTGTATGGAAAATCTGTGATAGCTACTTGTATGTTTACTCTCCTTTTCCCCCTTCCTTTCCCCTCTTCGCTGTGTACTTTCTGTCCATAGGGTTGCTGATGATCTCAGCATCAAGGTAGGAGACTTTGGCCTAGCAAGGGATGTCTACAGTGCCAACTACTACAGGATCCGGAGGAGTACCAAGCTGCCGGTGAAATGGATGCCTCCCGAGACCCTTCATGATGGCATCAGCAACGAGAAGACAGATGTGGTAAACTAGTGTGGCACCCCATGGCCATGTAGCTCAGTAGATTATTTGGAAGCCCAATACAGCATTTGACGGCCCTAAAGTTGGGTACAGTGGTTGCTTCTTCCCATCAGCCTTAGGGTGGTTAGAGTGATTTCTATAAGGTCACGTACATGTAGCTGTACTTTGAAGTTGGTGATAAAAATCCAGACTCTGTAAGTTGTGTAGCCTCATTCCCAGGCCATCGCCCAGCTTTTCAGCATGAATTTTAGTTCACGTGTGGGAGACCCTGGGAACGAGGCTACAAGCTGTCAGTGCTCAGTTTCCTGTTGATATACTGACCAGACTTACCATCACCTTCCTTCTATCTCCAGTGGTCGTTTGGAGTGACCTGCTGGGAGGCGTTCAGTCTGGGGAGGACCCCCTACCCTGGTATTGAGAACCATGAGATCCTGGATCACATCACGAGTGGAGGGAGGCTGCAGAAACCCACTCTTTGCCAAGATAAAATGTGCGTTTCTGGATTGCATTGTACACTTATAAGGCTGTCATCTAATAAACTGTACGCAACTAGTCATGTGACTGTCTCACTTTCTTTAATCACACTAGTGTAAGCCACTGATTGCTGTCCGCCTTGTGAACTCACCGCCACAGTTTAGTGCTAACTGCAATGCAATACTGAAGCTATACCAAGTTCTGTAGCACACTTACTATGCCTGTGACTTCCATAGCTGTAGCTACAGTGGCTCCAGTTCACAAGCCCATTTCATCAATAGTCGACCAACCAGCTGCACATAATACTGATCACTTGTACACTTTCGCAGTATTGAATCTTGGCCATCTAGATCACCCTTGTTTACAATCTTGCTATGTAAGTTTTGCACCAGAACTATGATGGGAGTGTCAAAAAGTCTAGTTTTGGTATATGATTCCGTGCAGTACCAATTGCCAACCATGCCACTTCACCATTGATTGTGTCTAGCAGCAACAAGAATATGATCTCTGACCTCAGCGTTTGGGCATTGCGTTATATACCAATCTATACGGAGACACATACCATTAAGTCACCAAGTGCCAGAATAACTACATCTCTATCATCACAGTCCTTTGCACAATCTGTTCGCTACTGGCAGCTGCTAATAGTCTCATTCAGCAAACAGTGATATGGCAGGCCTATATGACCATTTTGCACCATCCCAATTCACCAATGAAGTGATGAGAACCAATATGGCTGATAGTGAATTCATACCTGCCATACTTACTGTACAAGGAAATAAAAGCAGCCTGCCAATTTATAGTATGTGCATGATAGCTAGAGCTTCAAGAGTATGGTATATCCTGTACTTCACAAACTAGCACTGAAAGTTAACTATAGTGACGCTGTCCCTCCACTATCAATGTGCAGGTATGAAGTCATTTCATCATGTTGGCCCATGAATCCTGAAGACAGGCCCTCATTCAGTGATCTAGTGGTCAGGCTCAAGGACTACTGGGACAACGAACACTTCTATGTTGTGCAGGACTTTAGTACATGCACCAATTAGACATAGTATTTTATTTAACTACATAGTATTTTTGTATTTAACTATAAACTACTGCTGCGAATATTTCACTGCCCGTGTTCGGGGTGTGTAAGTCTATTATAGCTGGAACCCATCTAGCTAGTCATTGGTCCCAAGACTCAAAGCATGAATTGACCTCCGAGGATCGATCATTCCCCCCTCCATTCCACCACCTATATGAGACCGGGCGCTATCGAACCCCAAAGACCCCGTATCCCCGTATATATGCGTGCCATATTAATATTCATTCATTATAAAGTCATCAAGTCTCAGAGGCATAGGGCTTCGAGCTATAGATTCTCTTTAGGCTACACCAAATTTATGGAGTCTTACTATGATTAGTGCATGCCTTTGCACACAGCGTACGCAAAGTGAACTCCACACGCACGCTACTAAAGCGCACGCTGTGTGTGTGTGTGTGTGTGTTGTTTTATGTGTACTTTTGTAAATTCCGTGCATACCACTACCCGCTATGAACCTTTGAACCTTTGAACGAACGTACAGACTTTGCCCCACCCTCGGGCCTATAACTCGCGTGCTCTGGGTGGGGCTCGCAAACCCTAATTGCAGATGATTTGCTGAAAGTGACAGTTAACCTAGAGTGCAATGGCGGACGTGGGCCGTGTTCTACCGCTGCTGTTCGTCGTCCTGATGGGAGGCGGTGAGTCACTTTGAACGTGCATGCATGGCTTGTCCTACAAGATCGCTCTGGCATAAATATACCAAAGTAAACAGGTATATGAATGCTGTACCTCACTGCAATTTTATATGCACAATCATGCATATGATAATTATGTCAAATTGAAGCTCTTCTTTATTATGTAGCCTTGTTCCCAGGCCTTCTACATCTCTAGTTTTTGATCGCTTGCAGTATGCTAAAACGGAGGGGCATCGAAGGAGATGTAGAAGGCCTGGGAACGAGGCTATGAACCTACATCTTCCTTTCAGTCTGCTGTCAAGAAATCGACTCAATTTTGATAGCTGGACCCGTAATACTCACTGCTCTCTTAAAGCTAGGGACGTACTGCACTGGATACTGTTCCACTCATTTTTCTGGGTATATAAGAATCAGGAATGCCCTAGTAAATATATGCAAACTGTTGAGAATGCCATGACATGCACATGAAAGCACTGTAATACTACCGTAGATCAATTTTACTGTGGTTGATCATTTTGTTTTGCCTCTTCTCTCCTTGTGTGTACATACTAGCATCTCCTCAACCGATGTCTGGAAGCGGAGGGTCAGGAGCACCCTCGTGAGTTAACCTACCTGTTTCACTGTTCATGTTCCAACCTGTTTCCGTCAACATTTGTATAACTTTGCAGTATGGAACTGTGACGAAACTGTGCAAAACAGAACTTGATATTAAATTTTATCTCGATCCCGTGCAGGGGAAATTTTTATGTGGAGAACACAAAATTTTCCCTCTGCATGGAACAAGAGTTTTCCTCCACAAAGTTAATGAGAAATTCACGGTGAAGCTTAAGACATTTGTATGCTGAAAGGGTCAGGGGTTGGACTGGCTTAGGGTTATTCTACTTGGGCGTGGTGTTAGAGTGCATTATGTCACTGAACAAGTGGCTGTACCAAATTGTTGTTGTTGCTATTTTGGCTTTTCGTTGAAGGCGAGTAAGCCAGACTGCACCCACTCAACGACCGGTGGGAGTCACATAGACACATGATAATTGTACTTTAGGAGTCTATAGTTCTTGTTGCACTACACTGTAATGGAACTCCCTAATATATAGGGCAAACTCGAACTCGATCATCTTTCAAAGGTCAACATTAATTAATTGCATATGTTGTGACATGGAGAAGCATTATCACATAGCTAATATTGCAAGTTGACCGTCATGATATCTCACGTGGAGAATCTAATGTGAGATACTAGATACCTATAATAATAATACCGATACTCCATACACCTACACTACATGCCATATATGCTGGCTCCGAGTCCGGCTGTGTGGCACATTGTTTATACTTGTTTGTCTCAATAAGTTTGTTGACAAGCTTGCAGTTGCCACTTTCTGCTAGAACCTGTAAATGATGACCCCCGCCGCTATATAGAAGGTCAAGGCTCTTTGAAGGGAACTAGTGGTGCTCCTATAATGGATCCTAGGGAGGTGTAGGGGAAACACCAATGGTCACATCATTGACTGCCTATGACAAGGATGGATGCACTATCAAACCTGTGTTGGATAGAGAATTCTTCTCTACTTGACTGTTGAGCAGTACCTACATGAGCATAGACTGACAAGGCCATAAGCCTTGCTATATACATCTAATCTTTGCATGAACCTTAAATACCCTAAGAATAGCTTCACTGCCAAACAAATTATGCTAACAATGGCATTGCTTGGCCACTACTAAATGGAAGAGGCAACAGTAAAGTGAATTTGCTAGAGCAACAAAGTTACAAAGTTAGGGTTAGTCACGAGCCCAGAGGCAACATATCAGATGACAGAAAGGCGACATATGGGATGACAGAAAGGTGTCAAAATTTTGATTGGCTCCACTGGTGTGGCTTTGTTAATGCATGCAATGCTATACTTCTGAGTGCATTGCTTGGTAGTGAAGCTGCAAGAGATAAAAACACAGGGATGAATGACTATATAAGAAGGAAACTAGTATCACATACAAAGGGTACGTTGCTTTAGCCCAGGTATGTTTTTATACCTTCTGCTGTAAACATGCAATCTATAAAGTTCTCATGCTGTTGAATGCATCTTTTTTTCTATGCTGAGAGCTAAATATATGACTTTCTTGGCTAGTTTGGCATTCAGTATAAACAAACGATGGTTCCAATATGCAGTTCATCCATCCATGTACCTAGGCTCGTTCTCAGGCGGTCATGCGGAGTAGAACCAGCCTAGTAGCTATGTATACCTTGCCTAGCAACCAGAGTCTTCTTGCGGGATGTGATGATAATAGTCCACTTCGTGAGGGTAATATGGGTAAAATGTGTGTCACCCTAGTCAGTTTCTATGGGATTTTATGTATCAGGGACACATGATAAAGGCAACTTTTCTCTCTGCAGGTGTACAGAGCTATCACGTGACAGCCTTTGCTACACCAGAATTACAGGAAGAAATAGCAACCACTCATTCCCTCAAAATCTTCCTAGTGTGATGACAGACAGCAACACGGTGCCAATATGGTTTGCTGTTCTGGATACCCTAAGCCCGCCACCGAACCCTGCCTGCATTGATGCTATCCTCCACATTACATGTGGTGCAGCGGCTCCACCATGTGATCCCAGCACACAGAGGGCTCTTCCAGTCTGTAACGACAGCTGTAGGGCCTACAAGCAGCTGTTATTGGATGGTGAATGCGATGAGTTTGATGCATTTGTGAGGCAGTTTGCTGCAGCCACTCCGACACAAGATGCTCAGGCACTGGTCGATCTGTATTTTAGTTTTGACTGTGACAATATTTCAACCTACCTCTTCGGATCGTATCTTGACTCTGTCTCCCAGACCAGGTGCACAAACCTCACCAGTACATCGCTACTAGGTGAGGTTCACATCACTGATGAAATGCATACAA
The DNA here is from genome assembly GCA_963931865.1 of Axinella damicornis. Classification (NCBI taxonomy): domain Eukaryota; kingdom Metazoa; phylum Porifera; class Demospongiae; order Axinellida; family Axinellidae; genus Axinella; species Axinella damicornis. The sequence goes on along the minus strand of OZ007508.1, from coordinate 2,835,090 downwards.
ATTATGTAACTTTATTTGGTACTCAGTTACTTGGGCACCAAAATGTTCTCATGTGGGTAATCATTATATTTACATAGAGAAAAGTTTAATTTGAACAGGAAAATGCCCCATTAGCTTGCGTTGGTCTACCTGGGCCAGTTCCTATATTCACGAACAGAAAAACAAACTAAAAGGAACAACAGCATGACACTTCAAGGATAGTGAGGAAAAAAACCTACAACAGCATGAGAACTTCACATTGCTGTTTATAGCTATAATGAAAACCTAACTAAGCAACTAGCAGTCTAGCATCACTGGACACGAAGGATGACTCTAAACCGGCTTCACTACCAGGCAATGCACTCAGAAGCAGATCACTCAATTTGCATTAACTGCAAAGCCACATGATCGGAATTTTGACACTTTCTGTCGTCTCTTAGCTCACTAATTTAAATGTGTAGCCTCTTCCATTCCGTAGTGGCCAAGCAATGCAACTGTTCTGCTTGTGAGTGCATTGTTTGGCAGTGAAGCTGCAACTGAAATAATCCTACCAGGGTTACCCCTATAGCTTCTGTTTTTGCAGTGATATATAGCACAGGCTATTCCACCGTGTATACCTGCATGGTTTTCATCACAGAATTAGTTGTTATCACAAAGGTTCCGCCCCTAGGCCTAACATACTGCACCTTAATACCTAAGTTACACTTCTGAGCTTGCTAAACGTGAGTGGTACTCACTGCATCATTTAGCAACTGGAGTTTCACTACCAAGCAATGAATGCACTTTGAAGCAGACCAATTGTATTCAATTTGCATTAACCACAAAGCCTATTTTAAAGTACATAATATTATGTAACATTATGTAATTTCAGGGTTTGAGCAGTAACTATATACTTTGGTACGGTATGTAGTTCATGCAGTTTTGGGGTTGTTCTTCCAATCATGTATGAGAATTAGGATGAGAAAAGCATAACCAGGGAGAGCCTGGTAAACTTTGATCATGTGTATATATTATGACATCATGATGAGAATGTGCCCACACATTTGCACTTGCTATCTGCATATTGCTGCCAAATGGGACCTCGGAATGAAGAAAATAAGCTTGTGCATGGGGGGTGGGGCTATTTGCCGTGGATGATTTCTTTCTTTCATTCTTCATCACAGTAAGTCAGCCTACTACAGAAGTACCCACAGGTATGCTGTTCTGTGCTTTAACTTGTGATTGCTACTCGTAGCTAAGTGCCGTCTGTTGCCGTTGTGATTCTAGTACATGTGCTATTTAAAATTATGCTGTCACATGAAGTCATTTTTTGCACATACAGTAACACCAGCCAAACACAAAGTATGAGACCATGCATTAACCGTGGGTGAATAGGAATTTATTAATCTAGAATAGTCGAGATAAGTATGTGAAATGGACCCGATATGAGATTTCAACAGACTAACTAGTATATATCCCCGAGGTTTATTAGCAGCCATGTTATAAATGCAGTTGAGTTCCATTATTCCCACTGCACAACAAGATCGTTGGTACTTAGGCAGTGTATAAGCAATATACAATGGCTGTATTGATTCTCAATGGGGAAAATTATTTCATCATAAATTCAATTTGTCTTAGTGTACATTCTTCACACTTGGCAACTTCATACAACAGAAAAGGAAAAGGGTGATATTTTGGGCTGATGTCCCGTAATAAGTCCCATACAAATATATAGTTTGTGCATTTTGGCAGTAGGAAACTGTGAGCCTGACAGCTTATAATTAACATTGAAAGTTGTTAGCCTCATTCCCAGGCCTTCTCACCCCAGCATTGTCGCTTGCAGCACCAGGCTAGAGAGTTGTTAGGTCTGATTATTAGCACACAATGTGACAGTTCTTTCAAAATTCCTGTGTCGTGCAGCTGCTGACAACAGCACAGCTGTAATTGCAGGATCAGTGAGTGCTGCTGTTGGAGCCCTTCTCATTGTGGTAGCAGTTGCACTGTTGACAGTTGGAATCATCATCAGACAGAAGAGAAGGAAGGAGATTTCTCTGATTCATGAGCACTATCTCAGGTAGGTTGTCGTCCTGGACTATATATGTAGCTATGCATGCACATAACATGCACAAACACAGAATGATACGTACACACACACACACACACATAACACACGATACATGCACACACACATACACACAGGGAGATGAATTCCCAGCTCTCCTTTTCCCACAAGTACACCTTGCAGCCTGGAGACGACGAGACCGCTGCTGCAACAGTGTGTGCTCTCAATAAAATGGATCGGGAGCAGTACGAGACCTTGTTTGTTGACATCTTGATCTCTTATGAACTACTGGAGATTGGGGAGAGCATTGGTGAAGGTATATAGATGCAGAACAACCAATTCTTGTATCTATACCAAGAATTTGTAATTTCAAAGCCAATTACACATTCTGTAGACAATTGCATATCGGATGGAAACAAGTGCTGTGAACCTTGTAATTGGCTTCAGAAATGTACCTGGTTCACGTACTGCTTACTGGAAGTTAATGCCTATCCCAACTTCATGGGTGCTGGGTGATTACCACATGTGTAATAGTCTGAAATACTTACTAAATGGGTAGTAATGGTTTTCATAGGTACGTACAAATATCATAGGGTACTTGTAATTGATGGGTACATATACTCCCGAGTTAATAGTATGCAATCTTCAGTAGAAAAGACTTAGGACACTTGTTATTCACCTGAGGTATTTGTCGGTTTGGTTGACAGCTCTAGTGGAAGCTGTGCTCTAAAAGCAAGAGAGTAGTTCAAAACAACAGTGCTGGTTCTGGACCTCATTGCGATCCAAGCTGTATACTGTTTCACTAGTACTCCACCAGCACCTGCTAACAATGCAGTCCATGGCAGAATGCACAACATTTCAAACAGAAATGCCCAAGACTGAACTTCATGCTTGCTAATGCATAAATGTTTGACCCATGCAACCTCAAATCCCCCCTTCCACTGCATGAAGTTCATTTTAACTGTCAATTGACGGACTGAGCCGAATGAGGTTACTTGGTACTGCATGTACATAAGTACTCAACCTCACCCAGACCACTGTGTGAAGTTCATTTTGTACTCTGTACTCTTCTGTAGGGGCATTTGGAAGAGTGTACCGTGGAACGTTGATGCAATCTGCTGAATCAGACACCAAGAAGCATGTTGCAATCAAAACCATCAAAAGTATGATGTATTTCTCCACCACAGAATGGCACTTCCTTAAAAATCGTCACTTCAAAATTTTAAGTGTTGTGTTTTTAGGGCATCAGCCTCTCATAGCTGCAGCTGGCAAAGGTTGTCACACAAACATACAGGCACACCCACACCCACTGCAACATATACACACACTGACATGCACAGACCTTGTATCTGAGGACGAAGTTAAGGATTTCTTCGCTGAAAGTTTCATTATGAAAGATTTTAACCACACCCACATCCTGGGTCTCCTTGGAGTGTGTTTCGACACCCCTGACTCCACTCCATACATTGTCCTGCCCTTCATGGCCAATGGAAACATGAAGGACTACCTGAAGAGCAAACGGGTCCACGTCATGGATGTAGACACATACCCAGAGGTCTGTGATGGACATGCATGATTGAAATTTCGACCATGTAACGGTGTTGAAAGCAGATCTGTTAGCTACATGTGGTAATTACGTATCACTTTCAGTTATTCCTATTGCAAGAATCATCAGTTGGAGTTGAAGCATTGTTCTTGCTGTCTTCCCTGTCCAGGGTGTAGAGCTGCAAGTCCTGGTTCAGATGTGCATTGATATAGCAGAGGGAATGGAGTACCTTGCAGAGCAGAGATTCGTTCATAGAGACCTCGCTGCGCGAAACTGCATGTATGCAGACATGTTGTGTGTGTGTGTGTGTGTGTGTGTGCGTGTGTGCGCACGCGCGTGTGTGTGTGTGTACATGTGGAAGTGGGAACACGATCATGAAGTGGTGAATATTATGGTTACGTACATCAGTACAATAATAATTTTATACACCCAAAGTAGCCTCGTTCCCAGGCTCTCCCACGCGTGAACAAAAACCGTACTGTAAGTGACGAAAAGCTGGGTGATGGCCTGGGAACGAGGCTACACATAAAGTACAAAACATAATTATGTAGCTATATGCTTACATGCTCAGACATTTCCAACTTCAGAATCTAAAGCTGATGGAAAAAATTACGACTGCAGGAATGCCTTTCATCCTTATTCTTTCATCCTTATTCTCTCCCCCTTAGCTACCCTTCTTCTCCCTATACTTTCTGTCCGCAGGGTGGCTGATGACCTCCACATCAAGGTAGGAGATTTTGGCCTAGCAAGGGATGTCTACAGTGCCAACTACTACAGGGTCCGGAGGAGCACCAAGCTGCCGGTGAAATGGATGCCTCCCGAGACCCTTCATGATGGCATCAGCAACGAGAAGACAGATGTGGTAAGCTGAGAAGCACAACACATAGTTTAGTAGACAATTGTCCTGTTTTGCCTCGTCACCAGGCCTCTAACCCAGCTCTTCTTACTGCAAGTGACAAAAGCTGGAAGTGGAGGCCTGGGAATGAGGCCAGGTCCTGTTAAGTCGAGAAGTAATGTCAGCTATACCTGACAATTGGAGGTTGGTCCACAATTGCAGGAGTCTTTAAGTCATGATTAGAATAATCCTCTTGTAAATGCACACTAGATCAAGAAAGCAGTACATGAATGTATGGTTTTCTATTGACCCACCGACCATCACCTTCCCTCTGTCTCCTTCTTCTTTGTTTGCAGTGGTCATTTGGAGTGACCTGTTGGGAGGCGTTCAGTCTGGGGAGGACCCCCTACCCTGGTATTGAGAACTATGAGATTCTGGACCACGTCACAAGTGGAGGGAGGCTGCAGAAACCCACTCTTTGCCAAGATACAATGTGTGTTTCTAGATTGGTACACTTCAAGCCAGGAGAGGCTCTAAACAAGCATTAATTGCTTCTTGCTAATCCTGCCCATTTGGGAAAAGTATTCCTAAAGAAAAAAGAAGAAAAGTATAGGGCTGTCATCTAGCTATATAAGCTATAGCTAAGTGTCTCGACTTCATCACAATGTAACCTACTGCATGCATAACCATATTATATAGCACAATCTCTGAAAAGTGTCAGTCTGCCCATGCAACTGGCTGCAGGCAACTGACGGTCAGTAGTAGCTAACTTATAGTATATAGTCTCTCCCCACAGGTACGCGCTCATTACATCATGTTGGCTCAAGAATCCCGACGACAGGCCTTCATTCAGTGATCTAGTGGTCCGGCTCAAAGACTACTGGGATGATGAACACTTCTACGTTGTGCAGGACTTTTAGGACTGGCTAGATAGCATATTTGTATTTCACTATATAGCTACCACAGTATTTTACGGCCTGAATGTGTTCAGGGTTGTAGCTGGAGCCCATCTAGTCTTGGTCCCAGACTCAAATCAATAATTGACCACAGTATAATTATATGGAGATATATACACAGTAGCTATAATGCATCATGGTTCATTTGACCTGTAGATAGAGCCTGAGGTCAAGGTCAAATGAACTCAGGAATATTATTTCTGCTTCCTAAACTTCACAAAAGGTCTGAGTTTGATTTTCTGCCCTAATTAAATGCTCTTGTACTCCCAGTTTTTGTTGAAGGTTCTTCTTCTTTCTCGCCTCCACTGTTAGGAGAGTTGTCCACTGAGGGACCGGCATGCAGTCACGAGAGAGTCTGGCGGCACGGATAACTTTCAGACGGTTTAGAAACCTGACACAGAACCATTGAACTTCAGGATTGCCAGGATTGCCGTGCCAAGCATAATACTAGTAAATTCATGAGGGTAGAGGGCAGGATCCGGAAGGAGGGGGCGTACAGACGGTGGTGCATCCTGCAGCAGCTTGTGTCTATCCCCCGGAAAGGGCAGGGCAGCGGGAAATGAAATGGTCAGCATCCTCAGGGGCAGAGCTGCAAAGCTTACAGCTTGAGTCCTTGGATGCCACCCCGGTGGATCTAGTGCGAAAACGAGAGGCATCCAATTCAAGGCCATCACAGGAAAACAGTAGCTAGGCGAATACGAAAATTATTAATACGCATCGATATCAGACAGGGATCACCAACAGTAACACTCCAATGAGGAGCGGGACGGAGGAGTTTGAAGTCGCAATGGCTGCTCTCTGATGGCAAGGTGCTTCCTAGTGTATGACTTCCATGCAGGAGCTTGAGGAGGGCGGGAGAGGATCGAGCTGCACCAGCTCAGGTCTGGGAGATTCATCTCAGATAGCAGCTCATGGTAAAGTTTTTTTGAGTGACCCCTCTAGCATTGGTGGGTGCTTGCTCTGGCCAACAAATCTTCCCGGCTGGGGAGGAATCTACTGGGAGGTTGGCTGTGGACACAATGAACCCCAGTATGAACCCCGTCTCCGCGTCCGCGTCCGAGTCCATTTCCGTGTCCGCGTCAGAGCCCGGCCGTATACGCGCCTTTCCACTTGCCGGCATGCCCGGAGAGGCTGCGCCACGTGATCTAGTTGAATCGGCCTGTCACGACGCATTTAGCCAAGACTACTATTAGGCATACCTTGCCTAATAGACCATCGCCATTCCACGCTGTATATATGACGCTAAGTCAGATGCTCCTTGGCAGCTTATGGGCTCCCGATATCAGGTACTAACTAATCTTGCCTTTCCTTGTACTTCTTGAGCACCCCTTATAGCTAGTTGTCATGATCATTATAGTGGGGAAGTTAGGTGAGGATTTCCTGTAGTACGGTAACCGTTGCCACTCGTTATATAAAACATGGAGAGATGTATGCAACAACTTGCAGTTGTACAGATTTGTGCAGTCACTGCAGTGTAGCCCAAAGAAGGTCCGGTTCGGACCGAAATGTTGCTGTGTATTGATGTGGTTTTGTACAATAGTGAGAAGACTATTTGGAATTTATTCCACCCTCTATCAGAATTACGGGGAAAAATGTAGTGTAGCAATTAACTCACAGGCATACTTCCCAACCCTGAGTATTGTATATGCAGGAAAATTTTAGATAAAGAATTTGACCAATTGTCACCAGTCGGCACTTACTGTTGAAGTCAAGTTCTGTAGGATTGTTCACACATGCACATTGTACTTTAATGCAGTGGATTGCAATGCACCAGATTTGTCAGTGCCATTGTTGCTCAGTTGGAAAATGGTACCATGCATGGGATGGTGCTACAACATGATTCTCAGTTGCAACATGCATGCTGTTATGTGATGGTACTATATTATAATGCAGTATGTTTGATATATGGAGTGCTGCAACAACAGAAGTATAAGCACTGAAACTTTGCTTAGGCCATGTATAGTAATTTATGTATTCTCATTAGATGGTCATTGGCTGTTGGAAGTCGAGTTCTGTAGCACTGTTCACACACATTGTACTGTAATGCTGTGGGCTGCAAATGCACCAGATTTGTCGTTTCCATTGTTGTCTCAGTTGCAACAAGCTGTCATGGGATGATATGATTATGGAGTGCTTCAACAGTCAAAGTTTTTACAAGTACTGGCTTAGGCGATGGTTAGTTTACATGAGTGTTGCAGTTCTCATGACAAGGATCTGTTAAAGGAATAATGCCCTTTGCTGTAAAGCATTTATACCTATGGTGTACGTAAACTCTGTAGTGTAGAGTGTAGAACTGTGACTATATAAGGAGTATCAGCTTGAACAAACACCCATCTTTAGTGCATGCTTCAATCCTCCACTGTATCACCAGCTAATTGTTTGACCATGCAAGGAGAGTTGCAAAATTATACCCAATGTTGAAAAGATATGCATTCTCTCCCCTCATTGATCACACACAGGATGCATCTCAAGTTCTGTCTAGCGGTTTGTCTGTGTCTGCTGTCACAGGCAAAGAACACTGTGAGCAAGAAAACTGAATCAGATGGTATGTACTATAGCTATACATTGTTTTTACAGCTTTGCAGCAGTATAATTACTTCATTCCTAACCAAGATGAAATCCAACATAGCATTCCACATCATTCACTCAATTGCCTTCTGTGACTACAGCAGCCACTATGTACTCTCTCACACTGTTAGTAAGATGAGATGTCCTGCTTCTAGTTGAGGGGCGTGTTCATTGCAATTGTTTTTTCTTCTTTCAAAGTGAGGAACATAGCTACTTCTTCCTCTCTTGCTAAGAAATTCACTCAGTTTGCTACCGACTTTGATTTGCTGCACCTTCTCTATTATAATAATTATGTATTTGCAGCTTTTTTTAACATAAAAAAGGGCTGTAACACACACGCAAAAGACATACATAATACTAGTGGAATGCACGACATTGGAGGGCGAGCCTGAGCGAAGTGCAGGCGCGTGCCGCAGGACATGCAACATTGCAAGGAGCAGTTGCATTCACATGACTGTCATCAGAATGTGACCGGGGAATGAGCATAGGCCGCAGAAATTATCTAAACATAACACTCGTGCACATCACAGCAACTGTGAGTCAGGTTAACATTTATAGCTGAAGCAGTCTAGCATATCAACATCACCGGCCATGGCAGTAGATCCACGAGCAGTCTCCGTCTTTGTCAGTGTCGCCACCAAGGAGGCAGAAAGTTCATGGTGCTCTAGCCAATGTCCACGAGTGGTCTCCGTCTTTGTTGTCGCCATTGTCCGTCGAACAGGTAGCTAGACGGTTCACAAAATATTCCTGCATCGAGGAGGTGTGATTGTGCACGTGCAAGTGAAATTCGCTGATTTAAAATTTACAGTAATTGCAAGATCCAAGCAAACAAGCAAACATACACACGCACAGCGCAATGAAGTTGCCCCAATTATACAGAAATATGTATTGATCATTTGCACTCTGTGTGGTTGAACATGTTTTGCATTTTTAATTGTACGTAGCATCCTCTCAACTGATGTCAGGAAGTGGAGGGTCAGGAATACCCTTGTGAGTTGACATACATGCCCCATTGTACTCTGGCAAACTTTAACACATCCCATTTCGTCTTAGCCCTAACCCAAACTTAGAATTTTAGGTGAATACATGAAATGGGATTGGATATAATATAGGCAACTATTAGTTGCAACCCCCTCCCGCCATGCCCAATCCTGCACCGAGTTCATGCTCATTACAGCTCACGTGGCACATGACCTTCCCATTGTGTTGATGATGCCCCATTGTACCTAATAGACCTTATTCGGCTAACGTGTGCGCCGACACTGGCAGCAAATTCCAATTATCAGTGAATATAGTACATTACTTTTTGTAGGTGACGAAGACTCGTTACAAGAGAGAGAGCTCATTCACGAGATACAAGTTTCAACGTTTGTGAAGGGGCTCAGGGACAACCATGGGGCTGAAAGAGAGTATTGCAAAGTCGGCGCTAGCTGAGCCACACTTTCGAGCGCATTTATCTGCTGAAAAGGCACTAGCCTCGCCATAGCTGCCTTGCAGAGCATGTCCAGCAACTCGCTGGCGAATCACATCCCTCAAAGCACGTCCACCTCGAGCCACGCCCATGGAGAACGGTACTATTACAGCCACTATGATCAGCTTGTGCTTACAGAGGATGATGTCCATGGTGATGCACTCCCAGAACCACTGGAGAAACACCGCAAGAGTGCCTTGGGATGGTGGTGCTGAGTGCTTGCTGTCAGAATCCTGCAGCAGTCCTTAAGCGCTTTCACAAACGTTGAAACCTGCCGCCGTAAACATGCTGGTCTCTCTTGCAATTTAGTCTTCTATCACCTACACAAACCGAAGTACTGTAATCACTGATGATTGTTACCTAGAAAACTTGCGGGGGGCTAGCAAAGATAGTTTATAACAGTTGCAGCTGTGATGAACGCCCACACAAGTAATTGGAATCTACCGCCAATTGACGGCACGCGCGTTAGCCGAATAAGGTCTATTCTAGGTACAATGTCTCTCTTCTGCAACATGCATGGCACTACAGCACCAGACTATTGCTTTTTGCCATTCAGTCTCCTGTTCTTTGGTAATCTCTTGCAAGAGAAGTATACCCTCCACTTTTCAAGAGGTTGTGTAACCTGCCTAAGACCTTATCAGTTTGATGTGGGTGGTAAAACTTGCTACGAGGATGATATGGGAAAATACATACCACCATATTTGGTTTACACACTCATGTTAGCTAGGTGCATGAAGGGGCACCTATTAGCGATTTTCTTTTGCTCTACAGGTGTACAGAGATATCACCTGTCAGCCCTTGCCATACCAGAACTCCAGGAAGAAAGACTAACTACTCATTCCCTCAAAACCCTCCTGGTGACACTGTAGACATTACTACTGAAATGCCGTTGTGGTTAACTGTTCTGGATAGCCAAAGCCCACCACCAAACCCAACCTGCACTGATATTCTCTTACACTATGTATGTATTGTAGCAGCTCCACCATGTGATCCCGGCACACAGAGGGTTCTTCCAATCTGTAACGACAGCTGTAGGGCCTTCAAGCAGCTGTTTTCGGATGGACAATGTGATGATTTGAATGCATTTGTGAAGCAGTTTGCTGATTCAACCAGCAGATATAGTCAGGCATTGGTTGGTGTGTATAGCAGTTTTGACTGTGACAATATTTCAACTTACCTCTTCGGATCATATCCAGAGTTTTCCTCCCCAAACAAGTGCACCAACCTCACCAGTACATTAATAGAAGGTAAATATCATGCTGTGAGTGATAGTTAACGACAATTCACTTCGATTTGATACTCAGTTACCAAAACTTCTCACGTGGGTAACGATTTTGTACCCAATGCATTGAGATCCACATTTTGGATATTCATTGCCTACATCAGTGACATCACGCACTCAAATTCCGCAGGCTATTCACTAGTACCGAATCTGCTGTACACCGGGCTTTCATCACTGAAATGACTTGTTATCAAAGGTTCCACATCGCGGGACCTTGCCTTACTGAAGCAGTTTTAATTCATTTGTAGTGTGGGCTTAAGACTGAGGCTAATACATTACAGTAATTTTGATGATGTAAGTTATTGGGGCGAGCCTGAGCGAGCCCCACACTAGCGTGACTTCATTGCGCTATGCGTGTGTATGTTTGCTTGCTTGTTTGTTTGCTTGGATCTTGCAATTACCGTAAATTTTTCGCCAAGGAATCGTGAACTGTCTAAGCTACTTGTTCGACGGACGATGGCGACAACAAAGACGGACCGAGATACCACTTGTGGCCACTAATGGACATTGGCTATAGCCTCCTCGGTGGCGACAATGACAAAGACAGAGACTGCTCGTGGACCTACCGTCGCCATCATGTGGCCGGTGATGTTCGGCTGCTACTCTGCATGAGACTGCTTCAGCTATAAACACTAACCTGACTCACAGTTGCTGTGATGTGCACGAGTGTATGTTTAGTGCCGTAATTTCTGTGGCCTATGCTCATTGCCCGGTCACATTCTGATGACAGTCATGTGCTCCTTGCATGTCCTGCGGCACGCGCATGCACTTCGCTCAGGCTCGCCCTTCAATGTCCTGCATTCCACTAGTAATACTACCAGGTGCTGTGGTACATGAGGCTGTTATTCATGTTAGTACATGTATTAGTGTTGTAACTACCAAATGGTATTCATAACTAACTTCCATATTGGGGATAGTCCATGTGCTGCTATAGCAACTTCTCAACAGTATTACGAGTGCAATGTAGAGCAATACAGAACGAGTATTTGCATGCACAGTCAGTCAGTCAGTCAAATTTTAATGTCCCCTGCCAATACGGTCCAATGTATCAGGTCCGCTCAAAATATATGGCTGTTTCTGGTTTCAGGCTGGCACCCATTCATTTTTTTCTCTGAATAGCTAGTTTCATTGCAGATGAAGTGCAATAGGTACCGGTACAGCCAAATAGTCTAGACCAAAAAACGGAAAGAAAAACAAAAAATAAAAAAAAACAACAATAAAATACACTACCAGGACACAAAAAAAACAGAACGTGTGACCAACGAGCGGGCAAATGTACAATTTACAAAGTAGGTAAACCTTTCATCCGAGAAGTATCGTACAATTTCAGCCATGTCTGCCATACTCCAGTAGTAGCTACCTCACCTCTAGGCATACTAAAGTGGTACCCTCTATAGTGGTCACTGTTCCTTTCATGTCTATTTTATTTCACTGCAGTTGAGCCTCCTACAGAAGTCCTCACAGGTAAATATGCTGTTTGCACTCACAGTACATGTATACCCAGTATGTAGTGTAAATAACTAACTGCTATACCTACTGCCATAATGACTGCAGTGCTTGTGCTGCTATAGCAACCTCTCAGCTGTATTCACAAGAAACCATACAGTCATAATTTTGCCCAGTTTGTTTCCACACATGCTCCTCACTTGCCTAAACCAGAGATAGCTTATGAGTATTCTTTATACATGCATGGTGCACAATTCTTTCAAAACATCCTGTCATGTGCAGCTGCTGACAACAGCACAGCTGTAATTGCCAGATCAGTGAGTGCTGCTGTTGGAGCCCTTCTCATTGTGGTAGCAGTTGCACTGTTGATAGTTGGAATCATCATCAGACAGAAGAGAATGAAGCAGATTATGCTGACCGTCAGTCAGGAGCACTGCCTTAGGTAAGCAAAACATAGCAGTGCCTACACTAAGAGACTGTTTCTTTTCAAGATCTAGAGCTTCACCCTAAATTTGAAATCCCCCCCCCCCCCCCCCCCCCCCCCCCCCCCCCCCCCCACACACACACACACACATTCTTGTGCTAGTGCAGTTGCAATAGGTCTCAAAATTTCCAAGGGGAGGTCATGTCCCCTTACCCTGTATATATATTAATATATAATTGCCGAGCGCATTAGCGCGAGGCTCTGCTTCCAGCCAATTGCTGCGAGGGATCAACGGTGCGAGAACTACAACCTTGAGAAACAGATCAGTGGACGAGCGTGCGGTGCTCCAGGGCTTGCAGAGCTGGAGCAGCTACATATGGAGGCAAACAGTCAGCGCAGTTGACATCTGTTTATACCGCAACTCCACAATAGTCTCGCGTAGACTAGGGTACGAGCGAGCGGGGCCTTCAGAGCTAGAGCAGCTACATGTGGAGTCGAACAGTGAGTGTAATCGACATGTTTATCTCAACTCCACACTCGCAAATTCACACTTAGCCGTAAGCACATAGTCAGGCTGCGAATGCAGCCGGCGCACGCCACGGCGTACGCGCGAGGCAATTATGCGGATACGTATTCCTAGTATATATAGCGTATACGTATGTGGCTGGCTGTGAATGCTTTCCACACCTCCCTTGCCGCACAAGCATTCTCGTACGACATACGTACACGTGCATACACACACATACAGTACACACAGTCACACAGGCACACACACGGATATGAGTTCCCAACTCTCCTTCCATGAAACATACCACTTGATGCCTGCAGCTAGCAACAAGGAGACCATTGCAACTGTGTGTGCTCTTAATGCCAGTGACCGGAAGCATTATGAGACCATGTTTGCTGACATATTGATCTCTCATAAACTACTGGAGGTTGGGGACAGCATTGGTCAAGGTAGGCAGAGAACAACCCATTCCGAGGTATCATGTTATATAGTTGTTAGTTGAGGCAGATCATAACTCGTTCTGTAGCTATACACTGTGGAATGTAGTGCTGTGAACCTGGCTATGGAAGGTTTAACTGGTTATCTATAGCTGCCCGCTGACAGTTAACTCTTTACCAACCAATGACTGCAAAAGCCGTCATGAGCTCCAATAAGCCATAAGAATTTATAAGGGGAATTTATTACTAGGCGTTATACTTTAATACAGGCTTTTGCTTCCTTAAGCTGTTTTTTATGGTTGGTAAAGAGTTAACTGGGTTGACTAGACTGGTATATAGACTGAGAGACTATATAGCTGAAAGAGGCTACATGATACTACAGAATTGCCACATATATGTAGTTCCATTTGTACTCTTCTGTAGGAGCATTTGGAAGAGTGTACCGTGGAACGTTGATGCTGGCTGCTGACCCAGAGACCAAGAAGGATGTTGCAATCAAGACCATCAAAAGTATGTAGCTACTTATATCCTAAGTGAATCCCCTGTTGTTATGGAAAGAGCTCTTCACACACACACACACACTGTCACACATAGACCTTGTATCTGAGGACGAAGTTAAGGCTTTCTTTGCTGAAAGTCTCATTATGAAAGATTTCAGCCACACCCACATCCTGGGTCTCCTTGGAGTGTGTTTCGACACCCCTAACTCCACTCCATACATTGTCCTGCCCTTCATGGCCAATGGAAACATGAAGGACTATCTGAAGAGCAAACGGGTCCACATTACGGATGTGGACACATACCCACAGGTCCGTGTTGATAATGCATCATTTAGACCTATGCACTTGTAGGGCTCCTCATCAGTCCAAAAAGTGACCAAAAAGGCTTCAGAGGGCTTAGGGAGGGAAGAACCCTTTGGTCAGTTTTCGGCATGCACCCCCCACTAAACATAGAAGCAGGGGTTTATCGAAAGGGGGGCTGCCCTTTGAGATTCATTGTCCCCAAGTTTTTATTTTATTTTAGTGAGATTCATAGACCCCACCGAGGGCCTCAAGAAAACATGCAAATTGATGGTGTATGTGTGCCATCAGTCAGATCTGGCCCAACTTTAGGGAAATTCTGGGCGAAAATCTGGCTGACATCCACCTTTGACCTCCGATTGCTGGGCTTGTGGGGGTCATGAATATCATTAACGGTATTGCCAGAGGGGGCTCTCCATGTGTGTGAGCCCCACCTTGTCTGGCCGCTGAGGAGCGAATGCTGTGGGAGAGGAGTACCTATGAAGGTGGTGTGCACTGAATGCATGAAAATGTGTTGTCTTGGTGGGAAGAATTCGGTAGTTAAACGGTGTGGACAGTTACAGTACAGCATCACAACCAGATCTGTTAGCTATGTGCACTTCAAAATGCTGTTGGCTAACTGTTGTGACAGTAATCTGTATGAAGTCTCTTTATTCCTCAGAAGATTCTTTATTGGAGTTGAAGCTCTGGTTTTGCTGTCTTCCCTGTCCAGGGTGTAGAGCTGCAAGTCCTGGTTCAGATGTGCAGTGATATAGCAGAGGGAATGGAGTACCTTGCTGAGAAGAGATTCATTCATAGAGACCTCGCTGCACGAAACTGCATGTATGGTGACATACTAAAGTAGACAAGGATGAGAAGCAAGGGAAATGGACCAAGTGCACACTGTGATAGATTCCGTCCTACCAACAGCCTAATTGCGCTACAAGGGAGACTCTCGCTCAACTTGACACACTCAAAATATTATTAAGACATTTAGGAAAGACCAATATAGCAATACGAAGAGCGCACAATAGAAGAGCAATGCACTAAAAACTGACTCTGCTATTTATACAAAACCCTTAGCAAAGGAAATAGCACAAAGAACCTACTGATAACCAACACATTAACAACTCTCAGCACAGATGTCCAGCACATTAGCATGTTCTAGCAACATTAACATATCCTAGCACAAATGGTCACACATTAACATGTCCTTATATGTAGTCCATCACACACACGTTTTACCTTGCACTTTTCATGATGATTTCCACCGCACACTAAGTAACTTATTCCCTGTTTGGGTGTTTGTGTGTGCATGTGTGAGTGTACATGAGTGTGTGTGTGTGTGTGTGTGTGTGTGTGTGTGTGTGTGTGTGTGTGTGTGTGTGTGTGTGTGTGTGTGTGTGTGTGTGTGTGTGTGTGTGTGTGTGTGTGTGTGTGTGTGTGTGTGTGTGTGTGTCAGATAGAATATTGAGGTTATGCACCAGTGGATGCTGAGCTGATCATGAAATGCTGAATGTGCTGTATTGTTGTTATACAATGGTGTGCATAGCAGTGAAATAGTTCACACATACATAACCAAGCCTTTCCAATTTAAAGCACGTAGGAACATTTTAAGGATGAAAATGTCTCATTGTTTTCCTCTCTCTTCCCCTCTTCACCCTGTACTCTCTGTCTGTAGGGTTGCAGATGATCTCAGCATCAAGGTAGGAGACTTTGGCCTAGCAAGGGATATCTACAGTGCCAGCTACTACAGGGTCCGAAGGAGTACCAAGCTGCCGGTGAAATGGATGCCTCCCGAGACCCTTCATGATGGCATCAGCAATGAGAAGACAGATGTGGTAAACTAGAGAGACAGTCCAGATACATAGCTCATTTGACAATCTGCTTGGCTCTTCTCCCCACCCCTTCTATCATTTCCAATTTGGGTTGATGTTGTAGTAAGTCCATCAATCTTTGGCCGTACTTGGAAGTTGGTGATTGAAATCCAGACCTTACAAATTGCTTAATAAAATTGTTCCTTAAAATCTAGATTCATGAAAGATTGAGTTGATTAAATACCTTTTAACCCTTTAACCACCGAATTCTTCCCACCAAGACAACACATTTTCATGCATTCAGCGCACACCACTTTCGTAGGCACTCCTCTCCCACAGCATTCGCTCCTCAGTGGCCAAACTTGGTGGGGCCCGCACGCATGGAGAGACCCCTCTGGCAATACCATTAATGATATTCATGACCCCCCACAAGCCCAGCAATCGGAGGTCAAAGGTGGATGTCAGCCGGATTTTTGCCCAGCATTTCCCTAAACTTGGGCCAGATCCGACTGATGGCACACCTTACACCACCAATTTGCATGTTTTCTTGAGGCCCTGGGTGGGGTCTATGAATATCATTAGAATCAAAAATCCTCGGGTCAATGAATCTCATTAAAATCAAAAACCGCCCACGACATGCGAAGGGGGGGCGGTAGCCCCCCCTTTCGATACCCCCCCGTTTGTACGTTTAGTGGGGGAGGCGCGCCGAAATCTGACCAAATTTTTTAGTTCGGCCCTCAAAGTCGTCCCTAGGCCCTCTGAAACCTTTTTGGTCTCTTTTTGGACTGACGAGAAGCCCTACAAGTGCATAGGGTCTAAATGACGTCTATAGACGTCAATGGGGCTTAAAGGGTTAAAGGGACAGATCCAGTGAAAGGGTTAAATATTAATTTTTTGTAAACACACGCTGGATCATGAAAGCAGTACATGAGCGTAAGTTTCCCATCCTCGACATACAGTCACCTACATTCCATCTCCTCCTTTGTTTGCAGTGGTCATTTGGAGTGACCTGTTGGGAGGCGTTTAGTCTGGGGAGGACCCCCTACCCTGGTATTGAGAACCATGAGATCCTGGACCACATCACCAATGGAGGGAGGCTGCTGAAACCTACTCTTTGCCAAGATAAAATGTATGTTTCTGGATAGTTACACTAAGAACAGTCATCTATAAGCTACTAGATAGCAAATCAAAACATTGGTTTGTAATAAACTATATAGGCAGTCTGAGAATGCATTGGCATTGTGGGGCGAGCCTGAGTGGGTGCATATGCAGAACGGATTCCATTGTAAGCACATGTAACTGACCATGCATAGCTATATAGCGCAACCTCAGAGTGACCCTGCTTCATAGGTGGCTAGCTTACCGATCGCCCCAATTAGCACTTGTTTTCAGATTCAAAATTTATCGACTTTCTTTAAAATAGTACCCTTAAATAATAGTGACCTTTGACCAAAATAGGGAAATTGACTCTTAACCCTCCACTCTCAATGTGCAGGTATGAACTCATTGCATCATGTTGGCTCATGAATCCTGAAGACAGGCCCACATTCAGTGATCTAGTGGTCAGGCTCAAAGACTACTGGGATGATGAACACTTCTATGTTGTGTAGAGTTTATATATATATACAGTACTAGTTGGAGAATAATATGATGTCGAATATGTAGTGCTGCACTGTCACTTCACTTTAGCTGCACGTGTTGGTATATACAGGTGGATAATGTGTAGTTTCTTGGTTTGCAAAGGAATTTGCATTACACTGGAAAATTTAGCTACAACGAACAGGCTGTTGACATTTCCTATACATACAGTGTGTAACTCAGCATAGATTCGTCTGTGATGTAGCCTCGTTCCCAGGCACTCGCTAACCCCAATTACCGAGCGCCTGGGAACCAGGCTATCTGTGATGCACATCACAAGTTCTGTTATGTGACCTATCAATTGACCTTCAGCTTGTGGAAGGTCACCTCAACTAACTCTCTGTATACTATGCTTTTCATATATATTTTTTCCTATTTTTCGTACAAGAGTTTCAGTATATTCACCCATTACATGTATAGCTATACACTGTATTATCCATTATTCTTTTGTTTGTTGGAGAGAAAAAATAAAAATTAAAAATAAATAAAATATAGAGGATTACAACAGCACTGTAGTAGACCGAGTTATCTATAGCTCACGGAACGGGATTGGAAACTGATGGCGCGCGCCCACTGAACGCGCATACTTCGAATGCGGGCCACGCGTCTGTTATACGTTACCGACTCCAGCGCGCGACGCAGCAGCTGCAAGCAGAGACGAAAACTGAAGGCCTAGGGAAGTTCCGTACAGATTTTTGTGGACTTGGTTGATCTTCCCAGGTACGTTTAAAGTGTTTGTCTACCCACTAGTCAGTGTATTTCAATACCCTGCTGTTTCTGTGGCGATGTGGTTAATGTATCCTATAATATCAACGGTGGAAGCGGCTTTGTTACTTAGCTACACTACGGCAACTTTGAAGTTTTGTGTTCCTATATCTAGCTGTCTGAAGGGCTATGGAGTACTTTAAATGCTGTAAAGATAATTTAGTGGCTACAGAGTAAGGATAGATCCATTGGTAAAAGATATATCTAGGTTTGCCTCGACCGTCATCATACATCTATGTCCATAATCAAAGCTGTGACTATGGTCGACTTTGTGTACCTCTACTAGACCCTATGAGTGCTCTGTTGTGGTGTTTAGTGCTTTACTAGCAAGTTCAAGTCCATGTTTCCTAGAATGAACCATTAATAGTTATAATACATAGCAATACATATACCTTCTGGTTCACTGTGCTGTGCGGTGCTCACAGTGTTCTTTGCTTGTGTCAGCAGACACAGACAAACTGCTAGATAGAACTTGAGATACATCCTGTGTGTGATTAGTGAAGAGTGTGTATTATACTGGAAGGTTTTCACACTGGATACAATTTGCTACATGCAAAAAACACATTCAACCGTGAAATTTTTATTTTTTTTTACCATGGTGAAATATTTAGCTGCATGCTCGACCATGCATGACGAAATGGCATGACACCAGGAGCCGGGTTTTAAGTGAGAAAGGGCTTCTGCAGCAAGAAGACACCTATTTTCTAATCCATTGGCAATTAATCTGGTACAACTAGCTTCGGCTGAACTTTTTCTCTGGATAAAATTTGCTTTCCATGACTGGTATTTGATATCTTTCATGTGCTTGTCGATTCTTGCTCTTGAATGAAGCACATTGATACAGGCAAGTTGCTATCATATAATATACCTGGTTTTTCTCCTCGTAGTCCTCTCCTTGCTTGTAATCCGAATTGGTTGTAGTCCTCTCGTCGCTTGTATCCACACCGTAGCTAGCTAGTACTGGAATCACTGCTGCGCTGCAGACCTTTATATAGGATGGCAATGCAACCAGGAAACAGCATGTTCATTGCACTATGTATCCGAAAGTGCAGATTGATAACTCAGTCTATTACAGTGCTGTTGTATATAGCTGTGTGATGTGTATCACAGATGAATAAGCTCAATCAATGCAATGTTGTATAGGGTACGTAGCTAACAACCAGGAAACAGCATGTTCATTGCACTATGTATCCGAAAGTGCAGATTGATAACTCAGTCTATTACAGTGCTGTTGTATATAGCTGTGTGATGTGTATCACAGATGAATAAGCTCAATCACTGCTGAATATTAGCATAGATATTATAGCTCACGGAACGGGATTGGAAACTGATGACGTAATGCGATCAACGTCTGTTACGGGTGTGGATTAATTGGAAGCAAATCGTTGCTTTTTCGAGAGGTGGAATAATTCGAATGTGACAGGCCGGCCATCACTAAATCCTTTTTAATTTTCGGAGAAAATTTTTTGCCTCTAGTACTAACATATGGAGGCAGCCTCACACAAGACTTGAAGTTATATACTAACAATTGTCTACCTGACAAGTCCATGACAACCACAGCTCACGAGTACCACTCTCGAGCTCGTAGCTAGCTGAATGAGGAAGCGTATAGGACAGCTGCTTGGAACCAGAGCAGGACGCTCGAGTACAAGCAAGAATCCGCACCTTCAAGGACACATTTTAGGCTACACTTGGCTCTGTAGTACTGCCACTGTGTTCAGCGGTCAGACAAAAACTATACGCTTCCGCAAAGTACAGTTGCTGGACATCCAGGATCTCTCTTTTGGATTGGTGTCCTTCCGTCAGTCAAACTCGGCTGTTGTTCGCCCGAACAACAACAGCTTTACTGAGACTTCGCCCACAAAACGTACAACGACGCCGTGACAAGCACTGGCAGCTTCCCGATGTCTAATTGACTTCTGCAAAAGGTCAATAGGTTCACGAAAATTGACAGTACAGCCGGAAAACACACGCTAATTGAATTAATACGCGACTAGCCCGTGACCTCCGCCCTTGTGGACACAGACCGGATCCTGCGGACACAACAGTGGTAAATTGCGAAGCTGCTATATAGCCATGACGGGCACAGTTGGTGTGAGCTGATATTCTGGCCTAGTGACAACAGCGGCGGAGAATTTTCATGATTTTGAAAAATTCCTGACGGTCAGCCTGACAGCAGATATAGTACGCTACCTCGTATATCGCAAATGTCACAGCATATGCATAGATACCGTGCAGCTATAGTTGTTTATGATTATCAGCCTTATACACCCTGGCCTGAATCCAAGACATAGCTACAGGTCGTTTGGTCTCAATTCAAGTTCTGTTGGTGATGAGACAGTTTTATTTAGGAGTTACATGAACTTCTGTTTCAGTTTATTAACATACAATTATTTTAGATGACATATCCAAGATGCTCCATCTATCCATCTATATCTGTAAGGTTCCGTACTGAACCACCTCCACTTTCTCTGTCCCTGAGTAAGAGCATTTCCCCCTGATTGTATGTACTTAACTCAGTGTGTATGTAACCTTCTCAAGCTTATTTGTATACTAAATTAATGTAGCTTTGTCACTTCGTTATAGCATAATAAGTAGGAAAATAATTGTATATGTACCTGTAGCTCCAATCATACCAACCATGCATGCCATTAATGTGAGGGAGGAAATTATAACGACTAACCCCCCCCCCCCCCCCCCCCCCCCCCCCATGATTTATTTATCTTTTTTCTATGAACATTTTAGCTATGAAGTGTACTTCAACATTTATGTGTATTTAAGACCATGCACTTCGATAGCCTGTTTGTTCTGTTTGTACTGTGTCATGGCAGTTACAGTATCACCAATGACTGTGATTGTTACCTTCCTTTCCTATGCTAGATGAATTTCACACGCTTTCTGGTTTATCTGAATGGTAGTCAAGTACAAAACATTCAGAAACTTGCAGGCAGAGTTGATAATAGTTCACGAAGTATGGGACAAATTTTAAAGTTGTCTCTGAATTTAGAAATACTCACATCATGTCCCCCTTCCCCCTTTGCATTTCCACTATGCAGCAAAGTTGTAATTTTCATACGATAGGCTACACTGAGGCTAAGTGGAAGTAGCTAAATCATTACACTACCATGGAAGGGGAAAAATTGTGCCATGTAATGTACATGCACTACTAGTAAGGGAAAACTTGTGCCGCATAATGTCTTACTGTTTCAATACTTAGGAATGGCCTACAAAGATTGTTATTTTTTTTAAAAAGTTTATGCATAATAACATAATATAGATGCATGGGGTACATAAATTTAAAAATGTGCACTGGGAACTGAACCAGCAGACACAACAAACAGTGCATGGTAGCAGTACGTACTGTACGTGGTACAAATTAAGAGAATGATGAAAGGTCTATTAGGGGTCCTGCTTAATCTACTTGTTGAAATATCATCTGGAAAGTGAAATAGACCATGCACAATTTTGTGGACAGATCAAGGAAGAGTCTCCTCCTTGAAAATGATGGGTGTTTTAGAAGCTGAAGAAATTGTTCATAGCCCACATCATTCATTGGAACATATTTTGCTTCAAAATTTCTGTCAATTATCGAGCATTGCTATGTCCTTACTCATGTAAGGGCTCCTTACTGGGGAGGTGTACTCCAGGGCGTGGTCAGATCAAAGAGATGTAGAATAATTAGGGAAGGGTTTCTGGCTCAGATTATGTTGGTGGTAGAATCGTCTATACAATTACCCAAGAAGTTTCCTTGCTCTGGTGCATGTGGTTTGTCCATGAAAGGTCGTTTGTGATGAGGAGGCCAAGGTATTTCGGCACTCAATTTCCACCATGGAGCTGCCAGTACTAGTTGGAGATATTGGGGGACTGAGTCCATGTATTTTACGAGATATGAGCATGCATTTACATTAAATTTAAGATTGCAAATAATTGCTGTTGGACACCCGTAGGTAACATGGCGTATAGTCTTTTTGGCATGTGATTGGTCGACATAATAAGATGTCATCAGTACTGAGAATTAGCTGGCTCCCTTCGGCGACTGGAAGATTCACCACATGCAGATGTGAATGCATCAAGTAGAAATGGAACATTAGGCATATGAGCATGCATTTACATTAATTTAAATTTTAGATTGCAAATAGACACCCGTAGGTCAATGACGACACTCCGGGCAGTATAGATGCTGATTCTGAGGCCTATAGATATGTCATTCCAGGGTCTTACTCACAACGGAAAGAAAAGAAATCAGCCTGAAGCTAGTTACTGGGACTTGTATGATTGTTGGACTTTGGGCTGGGACCACATGAGTATATAAGTTTCCAAGCATTTCGGAAATGGCTAGAGGACAAGGACAGTTTAAAATAGTTTTGTGATGGAGGGGCAAGTACATCATGCGCACAGACACACCATCTGCATTTGTCTTAGCTGTATCAAGGGACTGTCTAGCAATAGGACTTCAGACTCAGTAGTGTAGATTACCAATTATCAATAGGCTATGAACACTTCAGGCTCACACATTAAAATTTCATTTGCACTGCTATTAAACAATACTCTCGGGGAAACCCCTTATGGGCAGAGTGTTTAGTGATACAATAGCTGTATGCACTCAATAATCGATCATTGTTATCGTTCTGCTATCCATTTTCCTGCAGACTAATTTTCGACTGGATGAGGACACATTGATCATTGAAGACCAAGTATATACCAGCTCCACATCCTAACATTACACGCATTAATGCTTCCATGCTCACACATCTGCATGCACAGAAAAAATGTTTGAATTGTACACGACAATAGTTGTAATGAAATGAATTTCAGTGTAAACGTCTGTAAGATGAAACAATAGCTACAAAGGGGATAGTGATGATGCATTGCAGCACGTTGTCATGCAGTTGATTGGTTGGTTATGACCTTAAAGTTAGTCAACTGCAAAACAGCCTGATTCAGAAACAGGTAGCACCCTCTATTCCACCATGGAGAATATATACCACATAGCTACACCAGTTTGCACAATCTTTGAAAATCTTACAGTATGAGGAAAACCTTATTGTGGTCAATTTACAAGCTACTAAGTACACATAATTATTGTTCTTGCTACACCGGAACCTTAGTGCATGCCTTTGCACACGCGTGGAACTCCACATGCACGCTGCTAGCGCAGGAACGTCACGATAAACCTTGCCCCACCCTTCGCTTCGGTCTCTGGCCTATATCTCGCGTGCTTGGGTGGGGCTCGCCAACCCTAATTAATAATTTGCAGATGATTAATACAGTTAACCTAGCGTGCAATGGAGCTGGCGGACGTGGGCCGTTTTCTACCGCTGCTGTTCGTCCTGATGGGAGGCGGTGAGCCACTTTGAATGTGCATGCTTAGCTTGTCCTATAAGATCGTTATACAGGCGTCAAAAACGACGCACGACGGCAACTGTATATAAGCGCAATAATTGTGATTCGGAACGTCAACGTTACAACCTTCTGGCATAATTAGTAAACAGGTACAGTAAGAATGCAGTGTACCTTACTGCAATTTCACGCAATCATACACCTACATCTTCTTCTGTTCAGTCTGTTGTCAAGAATTTTTCTACTCGCTTTGATTGCTTGACCTGATGCTCACTTCTCTTTAAGCTATATGATGTACTATACTAGATACTGTTCCACTGCTGCATGGGTATATAAGGATCAGGAATGTCCTAGTTATATGCAAACCTTTTAGAACACCATGATATGCACATGAAAGCACTGTAATACTACCGTAGATCAATTTCACTGTGGTTGATCATTTTGTTTTGCCTCTTCTCTCCTTGTGTGTACATACTAGCATCTCCTCAACCGATGTCTGGAAGCGGAGGGTCAGGAGCACCCTCGTGAGTTGACTCATACCTGTTTCACTGTCCATGCTCCAACCTTTTCCCGTCAACATTTGTATAGGCAAATCTGTGCAAAACAGAACTTGATTTTATCTCCCATGGGAAATTTTGATGTGGAGGACATAAATTTTCCTCAGCATGGAACAAGAGTTTCCCTCCAAAGTTATGGAGAAATTTGTAGTGAAGACATTGTGTACTGCAAAGAACTTTAGGCTCACGGTTTGGAATGGCTTAGGGTTGAAGAACTCACCATAACATGGAGAGGAAGTCTTGTTTGACCAAATAAAGAGAATTAACCCACAAAATATGGTCAAAAGAGCTATAGTCCTTCTCGCCTCATCATATGTTGCAACGATCTCACTTCACCCATGATGAAATACTTCATGTATACATGCACACCAGCATGAAATTGACCAGACTAAGCCTTTCAGTCTCCAGCTCATAATCAAATCTCTCATAATGTGTATACCCTCCATATTTCACTTGTACTGTTATGTTCTACTAGCTAGTGGCTGTTGCTGTTGTTGTGTTGCTGTTGTTGCTAAACTCTGCTCTACTCGAGCGGCACCTGATCACAGACTAACAACTTAACAAGCCCTGTAGGCCTACATGTACATGGACCTATACCCTGAGGATATGCTGAGTGCAAGGCAACTTTTCTCTCTGCAGGTGTACAGAGCTATCACGTAACAGCCCTTGCTACACCAGAATTACAGGAAGAAACAGCAACCACTCATTCCCTCAAAATCTTCCTAGTGTGATAACAGACAGCAACACTGTGCCAATATGGTTTGCTGTTCTGGATACCCTAAGCCCGCCACCAAACCCAGCCTGCATTGATACACTCTTTCACATCACATGTGGTGCAACAGCTCCACCATGTGATCCCAGTGCACAGAGGGTTCTTCCAGTTTGTAACGACAGCTGTAGGGCCTACAAGCAGCTGTTGTCGGATGGTGAATGTGATGATTTGGATGCGTTTGTGAGGCGGTTTGCTGCAGCCACACCAATATCAGATGCTCAGGCCATGGTCGATCTGTATTTTGGTTTTGATTGTGACAATACTTCAACTTACCTCTTTGGATTGAATTCTGACTTTGTCTCTGAGACCAAGTGCACAAACATCATTAGTACATCACTATTAGGTGAGGATCACACTGATGAGATGAGTAGCTATGCATATGGTGTAACTTTAGTTGTTACTCATTTACTTGGGCACCAAAGGGTTCTCATGTAGGTAACAATTTGGTTCACATGTACAAAATATTCATTATATATCACTGTAAAAACTTAATTGGTTGTTTTCACAGAGTGGTTGGTTACCTTGGGTGCAGACAAGCTGGAGACAGTGGTTATAGGAGGTTTACTCAAGGGTTAGGGTAATTGCATAAGACTACCTGCAAAGGCAACTGGCCCAGATCATCTCACTGACAATCTTGGAACATCTGCAAGGTCACTAGCTACAACTGGTTGTCATGGAAATTTCATGCCCTTGGTTGCAGCAGAGATGTTTAGATCACACAACTGTGGTTGTAAGATAATCTGGGCCAGCTTCCTCTCAGGTTGCCTTACGCAGTTAGTCTCTGAACCCCACCTCCAGCTTGTCTGCAACCAGGGTAACCACTCTGTGGTTAAAACAACTGATTACCCCGCGCGCGCATGCGCGAAGCGGGGTTAACCCTTTAAGCCCCATTGACGTCTATAGGCGTCATTTAGACCCTATGCACTTGTAGGGCTTCTCGCCAGTCCAAAAAGAGACCAAAAAGTCTTCAGAGGGCCTAGGGACGACTTTAAGGCACGAACTCAAAAATTTGGTCAGATTTCGGCGCGCCTCCCCCACTAAACGTACAAGCGGGGGGGTTTCGAAGGGGGGGCGGCAGCCCCCCCTTTGGCCTGTCGTGGGTGTTTTTTTAAATTTTAATGAGATTCATTGACCCGAGAGTTTTTGATTCTAATGATATTCATAGACCCCACCCAGGGCCTCAAGAAAACCTGCAAATTGGTGGTGTAAGGTGTGCCATCAGTCAGATCTGGCCCAAGTTTAGGGAAATGCTGGGCGAAAATCCGGCTGACATCCACCTTTGACCTCCGATTGCTGGCCTTGTGGGGGGTCATGAATATCATTAACGGTATTGCCAGAGGGGTCTCTCCATGTGTGCGGGCCCCACCAAGTTTGGCCGCTGAGGAGCGAATGCTGTGGGAGAGGAGTACCTACGAAAGTGGTGTGCGCTGAATGCATGAAAATGTGTTGTCTTGGTGGGAAGAATTCGGTGGTTAAAGGGTTAAGCAATCGGTTTTGTCTGTCAGTAAAGTCAGTCTGTCAGTGACTCGAAAAAAATTGAAATCTCGCCACATAGACCCTCATAAACCATCGAAATGGAGTCAAACAATAGCAAATAGCAAAAAACTGCTCTATGTGTACCTGACTGAAGTCAAGTCGCTCCGTTTCGCTGTATTTCGGCTATTTCCTACTTTTCATAACTATTCATAACATTGGCTCCACCTCTTCGTGACCTCAGAGTCCCATCAAGAACAGGACACACGGTGCATTTGGAAACTTCATGCTTCGAGATGACCGCTAGGAAACAGTGTTTTCTCACGATCTATGTACTTCACAGGCATCGTGGCTATTGTTTCTGCTGTTTTTTTTCCAGCTATTTCCTATTATTCGTAACATTTGGCTCCACCTCTCCAGTATATACGGTAAGCGGTCACTCCCACACCTTGGATATGAACACAGTATACGCGATAGCCGCCTTGTTCGATGCGCATCGGCAGAGATGTCACGTCGATTGTAGCTGCACTGCATGCATCCTGGCCTGTAGACGTTCATGACAGCGCGGGGTATGCGTTCTATGAACACCTCTAGTTTGTTTTAGCAGTGCATGCAATACTCACAACTGACAGCTGCAAGCAAGTCATGGGATGACAAACTGTATTGTTACTTCAACAATGTGGTTTCCACAGTGTACTTACATACCTCGCTATTTCTGGCAGATCAGAGACAGAGGTACTGTAGTATTATGAGTGCTTGCGCGAGACTTCGAGCGTCGCTACGAGACCCCGCCGGCGCCCACACGCACGTCGTAAATATTGGCGGAATTTAATTTGGCGGTGTGTTCATAATCCGCCAAACCGCCAAATTAAATTCCCCGCCAAATTTTCCGGCCATACGGTAGATAGATAGATAGATAGATAGATAGATAGATAGATAGATAGATAGTTAGAGGTGCACTGTTACATTCATACATTTGGGCAGGCAAGTGGACTTCACTGCAACGACGGAAACGGAAAGCGGAAATGGAAATGGAAAACGGAAATGCCGAAAATTATCTATGGTAGTAGGACGTTTTTATTCACTGGACCAGTGGACTGGACTGGACTTACCCCAAATTCCGTAAGATGCCTTATCCAGTGTAGGACAGAAGCCACCAAAGTTGCTTGCATAGCTTTGCAACGATTCTGAAGGTGTAGCTGGTGATTGCTTTGCTACATTATGTATGGCGCAAGCTAGTGACAAAATAAACAAGATGGACAGCCAGATATTCACAAGGATATTGTATACTTTCAGAAGATTTTAAATAAACAAGACAGACAGCCAGGTAGCTATTCACAAGATAATAAATGCATAGATTTTGTGTGTCAGCATTTAGCACAAATGGTATGATATGCAACAAGGATGCCATTGGTGAGATGCATGAAGCTACATGCATATGTAGGGACTGTATATAGGGGGGAGGGGGGAGGGGGTGGGGGGAGGGGCTTGTCTGCCTATATGATTTCACTACTTTTTTCTTCGTTACAGTAAGTCAGCCTACTACAGAAGTGCCCACAGGTATGCTATTCTGTGCTGTAGCTAGCAATTGCTTCTCATGGTTAAGTGCTGTCGGAGGGGATCAAGGGGGAGGGGGGGAGGGGGAGGAGGGAGTGGGGAGGGGCTAGTCTGCTTTCACTACTTTTTTTCTTCATTACAGTAAGTCAGCCTAATACAGAAGTGCCCACAGGTATGCTGTTCTGTGCTGTAGCTAGTGATTGCTTCTCATGGCTACACTGGAAAAAAATACTCAGTTAAAATAACCCGTAGAGTGGTTACTCTGGTTTGAGTGAACTCCCATGTGCAAAATAACCAGGTACCACTAACAGATGATGCATACCTGACTGGTAAGTACCATGAAGAGAATTTAATGGACAAACATACCATCCACCATTCCAAAAGCACTCCTTCAAATTCTGCATGTCACGCTTCATAAAGGACACTAAACAAGCGTGATTTGGGAGCTTGAAAGTATTTGTACACATCATTGCTCAGTGTGAATTCTAGCAAACAAGTGTGGTTTGGGAGTTTGTATTCGTGATTCTGGCAAACAGCAAACATATTTATGGTTTGGGAGTTTGAAATTGTATCATTCCTGAGTGCATGGTCAATCCTGAGTGGTGAGTCAATTATTTTCACTCATGCCAATTGATGAAGTAACAATCATCATGTCAAAACAAACAATTCCATTTTACTGTGATATATATGTGCTGTCTGTTCACTGTAAAGAGAAGGTTGTTTTTAACCAAGCTGTGCTCACCTCAGTTTTATCTTAGTGCCTCCTTGGTGATCAAGGATACTTTGATCCTATTAGTAGCTATTGGATAGGAAAACCTGGTAGGCCTGTTGAGATAACCTAGCCTAGGTGAAGTTTCAGGTAACTAGGAGAAGTATAGGTTACAATAGAAGTGTATGCAGGTGCACTTCCAAACAATGTGCATTCAAGCAGATCATTTACACTGCTTGACCAATATAGGTCCTCCAACAGACATACAGATGGGTATAAAACAATTAAGCTAAGTTACGAACCTATAATTATGAAACGTTATAGAAGTGAAGCTACACAACATTTGTGGCTGTGGACCCATTTTGTGATCACCACTGTGGAGGAGTCACTGAGATGCAACTATGGTCACCAGGCAGGAGTCTGGTTAGAGCAACCTTTCTCTTTTTACAGTGTTGCCGTAGTGAGACTCTAGTGCATGTGCTCTTTAATAACATAACTATGTTGTCCCATGAAATCATTTTTGCACATACACTGGCTCAAAGTATGAGACCATGCTAACCATGGGTGAATAAATCCAGAATAGCAATGGTATATGAAGCCTGATCCCACAGACTAACTAGGGTAATGTCTTAAATTTCCGTATGTATCACACCCCCCAGGTCAGATCAAGTCTGCATAATTATTATTAGCTACCGTGTTATCACCGCAGATGAGTTCCATCATCCCCACTGCACAACAAGATCCTTGGTGCTAAGGCCTTAGGCAGTGTACCGACAAAGGCAATGTACTGAGGTTGTATTGGCTCTCAAAGACGAAAAATATTTACCCCAGGCAGAATACCCACTGTAAACTATACTGCTTACATTTTCGTCTATGATTTGCCGACCCTTTTAAATCTTGAGCCATCATAAATGTCTTAGTGTACATTCTTCAGACTTAACAATTAACTTCATGCTACAGGAAAGGGTGAGATTTTGGACTGATGTCCCATAAGGCCTATACAATTATGTACATTAGGCTGGAGCCAAAAATTGGTTTGTAAATTTTGAAACTGCGTTTCTCACAACTTATCAGTGAGAGTTCGTAGGTCTGATTCTTGATACACAATGGAAGACAGTTCTTTCAAAACGTCCTCTGTCATGTGCAGCTGCTGACAACAGCACAGCTGTAATTGCAGGATCAGTGAGTGCTGCTGTTGGAGCCCTTCTCATTGTGGTAGCAGTTGCACTGTTGACAGTTGGAATCATCATCAGACAGAAGAGAAGGAAACAGATTGTGCTGATTCATGAGCACTACCTCAGGTAGGTTGTGGTCCTGGACTCATGTAGCTATGCATGCACATAACATGCACAAACACAGAATGATACGTGTACACACACACACACACACACACACACACACACACACACACACACACACACACACACACACACACACACACACACACAGGGAGATGAATTCCCAGCTCTCCTTTTCCCACAAGTACACCTTGCAGCCTGGAGATGACGAGACCGCTGCTGCAACGGTGTGTGCTCTCAATAAAATGGACCGGGAGCAGTACGAGACCTTGTTTGTTGATGTCTTGATCTCTTATGAACTACTGGAGATTGGGGAGAGCATTGGTGAA
Source organism: Axinella damicornis (assembly GCA_963931865.1). Classification (NCBI taxonomy): domain Eukaryota; kingdom Metazoa; phylum Porifera; class Demospongiae; order Axinellida; family Axinellidae; genus Axinella; species Axinella damicornis. Next base: position 2,804,563 of record OZ007508.1, on the reverse strand, counting down.
GGTAGATATATTCTTCTATCTATCTGTCTATATTCTTGTATCTATACCAAGAATTTGTAGTTTCGAAACCAATCACATGTTCCATAGACAATTGCATATTGGATGGATTCTTTAGGAAGCTATATAGTGCTTTGGCTGCAGAAATGTACCTGGTTCAAAGCCTACTGGCAGTTAATGCCTATCCTTGCTTCATTGAAAGTACTTATACAGGTGTATGTATAGTTAAGGCCCATCATTACAAAATTCACGAGCAGAAAGGCTGAACCTTTTTGGTTTAGTATGCACACTTGCTATTCACTAAAGGTATCTCTCGGTTTGGGTTCACAGTAACCCATGCAACCTCAACCCCCCCCCCCCCCCCCCCCCCCCCCACCCACCCCCACTTCCGCTGCATGAAGTTCATTTTGTACTCTGTAAACTGAAGAACTGAGCTGAATGAGGTTACTTGGTACTGCATGTACATAAGTACTCAACCTCACCCGGACCACTGTGTGAACTTTGTACTCTGTTCATGTACTCTTCTGTAGGGGCATTTGGAAGAGTGTACCGTGGAACGTTGATGCAATCTGCTGAATCAGACACCAAGAAGGATGTTGCAATCAAAACCATCAAAAGTATGTATTTATCTGTCATGGAAATGGCATTCACTTCCTTAGAGATCATCAGTTCAAATTTTAAGCGTTATGTTTTAGCACATCAGCCTCTCAAAGCTGCAGCCGACAAAGGTTATCACTGGGTGTTGCAGTAAATGAGCTTTTACTCCTCAGTTAACCCCTTTGTTAATAAAAGTATAACCTTGCCACTGGAGTCAATAATTGCTCCACAAACAATGCATACACACACAGACACAATCACACATACCTGCACGCACACTCATACACATATATATACACACCCACAAAACACATTGCTACATATACACACCATCCTACACCCACATACATGCACACACTGCCACACACAGACCTTGTATCTGAGGATGAAGTTAAGGCTTTCTTTGCTGAAAGTCTCATTATGAAAGATTTCAGCCACACCCACATCCTGGGTCTCCTCGGAGTGTGTTTCGACACCCCTGACTCCACTCCATACATTGTCCTGCCCTTCATGGCCAATGGAAACATGAAGGACTATCTGAAGAGCAAACGGGTCCACGTCACAGATGTAGACACATACCCACAGGTCTGTGATGGGCACGCATAGCTAATTGAAATTTCGACCATGTAGCTAACGGTGTTGAAACCAGATCTGTTTCATTGGAGTTGAAGCTGCTGCACTGTTCTTGCTGTCTTCCCTGTCCAGGGTGTAGAGCTGCAAGTCCTGGTTCAGATGTGCATTGGTATAGCAGAGGGAATGGAGTACCTTGCAGAACAGAGATTCGTTCATAGAGACCTCGCTGCACGAAACTGCATGTATGCAGACATATAGAGGTGTAATCTCAATATGAGTGATATGCATCGGAGAAGAAAGGATGATCACTGTAGGAGCTAGCTACCCACTGTGTTTGTGTGTGCATGTTATATGTGACGGTGTGTGTGTGTGTGTGTGTGTGTGTGTGTGTGTGTGTGTGTGTGTGTGTGTGTGTGTGTGTGTGTGTGTGTGTGTGTGTGTGTGTGTGTAAGTGGGAACACAGTACTACAGATGTGCTGGAAGTGGAGAACATTATGGTTAAAAACATCAGTGCAATAATGATTTTTATTCACACACAGTAAAGCATGTAGGAAAGCTTTAAGGTTGAAAAAATACGGTTGTAGGAATGTCTTATTCTCTCCTTCTCCCTATATTTTCTGTCTGCAGGGTTGCAGATGACCTCAGCATCAAGGTAGGAGACTTTGGCCTAGCAAAGGACGTCTACAGTGCCAACTACTACAGGGTCCGGAGGAGTACCAAGCTGCCGGTGAAATGGATGCCTCCCGAGACCCTTCATGATGGCATCAGCAATGAGAAGACAGATGTGGTAAACACCACATAGCTTAGGAGACAATTTACATTTGTTAGGCAGCTAGCTATGTAGGTCCTCGTTAGCTACCAGGCCTCCAACTCCACTTTTCATACTGCAAGTGACAAAAGCTGGACATGGAGGCCTGGGAAGGAGCCTAGGTCCAATTGGTATATGTAATAGCATGGCTTGCAGTGCAATTTGGGATAAATTGCACGAGTAATGCATTCATGCAGGAAGGCGATAAATTGCACGAGGCGAAGCCGAGTGCAATTTGCCTTCCTGAATGCATTACGAGTGCAATTTATCCCAAAATTGCACTGCAAGCCATGCTATCACATGTTAATCATATAGCTAGACGGCTCTCTTCCAACAAATTAAGATAAATAGAGTAGGCACAAGAAGAAATGTCATGACAGAATCAGCCAGAATCTACGAATGCACGACTTCGATCGAAGACGCTACTGTGGAACGAAGATGCTTACGGTAAGCGGTGTACGTAGCGCCGGTACCGGGTAGTGGGAGGGGTGGTAGGTGTGGCAATCATGTCGGTCTCAAATTGTGTTTTCGTCGCCAGATAGCGTGCCAGGGCCGACTCTTGTTCGATAAGAAACACCATGGTAGACGCAAAGAACAACTCGCTGCGAGTAACAAGGTAAGCTGCCTTCTTTCTCTGTTTCATGGTCTCGTCTGTTTACAACCGTCGTTGCTACGTGCCTGATTAGCCAGAGAGCGCCATTATTGACCAATGAGACGCGTATTTCACTTTTTGCACTGCTAGGCCGTGCAAAAAGTGAAATACGCATTTCATTGGTCAGTAGCCGTGCAATTTCAGTCTAAATCTGCATTCTTACTATACAGCTTTAGTACAGTGAATTAAAACGCTATATGATTAGAGGTTGAATCAAATTTCCAGAGTCATGATAGCTAGCTATAATCCTCTTGTAATTGCAAACTGGATCAAGAAAGCAGTACATGAATGTATGGCTTCCTATTGATATAGCTACTGACCTGACGACCATCACCTTCCCTCGATCTGTCTCCTCTTTCCTCTTTGTTTGCAGTGGTCATTTGGAGTGACCTGTTGGGAGGCGTTCAGTCTGGGGAGGACCCCCTACCCTGGTATTGAGAACCATGAGATTCTGGACCACATCACGAGTGGAGGGAGGCTGCAGAAACCCACTCTTTGCCAAGATACAATGTGTGTTTCTCAGAATCTGGATTGGTAAACTAAGGGCTGCCAGTTATAAGCTTTAAGCCTCTCAACTTCTAGTGAACCGTATGTTCAAAAATATGGCTGGCAAACTAGGAGAATGCGAGGCATATGCATTGTGGGGAAAGCCTGACCAAGTAAAGCATGGAACCATATGCAGGCACATAGCTACTTACATGACTAGCTGTCATCACAATGTAGCCTACTGCATGCATGACCATATATAGCACAATCTCTGAAAAGTGTCAGTCTGCCCAACTGGCAACTGTCAGTACAAGCTACATATAATTATAGTCTCTCTCTACAGGTACAAACTCATTGCATCATGTTGGCTCATGAATCCTGAAGACAGGCCCACATTCCGTGATCTAGTGGTCAGGCTCAAGGACTACTGGGATGATGAACACTTCTACGTTGTGCAGGACTTCAGCAATAGTCAGTGAACATGTCACTGCTTCAGCTGCAGGTGGAGCCACAGAGAATCCACACTGGACTTAACCATGATAGTATACTCGATTATTAAATAGTGTACTATGCAGAGAAACTATAGCAAAATTTGTATAATTATTATGATGTTGGAGCTTGCATGGTTTGATATAGTAATACCGTTTTAATACGGCGCCTTTCGAGAGCTGCGCTACGTGATTCGGCATACATACCCGTAGGCCTACGTAATCGCGGCGGCTATAGTTTCCAAGTTAGTAAGGCCACGCCTTGCTGCGGTTTATACGCTAAGTTGGAATCTCCTTGGCAGCTTATGGGCTCCTGATGCATAAGCAAAACCAGGTACTAATGCTAGCAGCATACACGCAACACTAGTTAGCCACTGCTTTCTTCATTCAAAAAGACTTTAGCTACTCAGTTAGCAGATAAATACTAGTGGTGATCAATACCTCGGCCCCAATCTCAACACAGTTGAAGAATGGAGTTTAGCTGCAGATGCTATTCGTTGATTGACCAAAGCTTGTTGTACAGCATGTATCATTTTGTGAATACCTAGTATATATGCTAAATTGTTGCCATCGTACTGCAGAATCCCCGTTCTCACTGGTGTACACTTGATTTCATCATTTAGCTAATCTTGCCTTTCCTTATTCTTCTTCTTGAGCACCCTGTAGCTACTAGCAGGCACTGCAGTGGGAAAAATATTAGGTGAGGACTTTAATTTGGCCATGAGGTTGACTATCAAACATGACAAATGACTGTTAATTCCGTAGCTACCAATTTAACTCACACATAGTATGTATTATACACCAGCGAGTCTATTGCTCCACTCACAAAACAAATACAGCTGGCTCGTAAGTCTAGTCTACCCCTTGCTATGTAGACTTGGAACACTGAACTCTCCCAGCATTCTAATCATTGTATATAGCCTCTTTGTGTGACTGCTTCATCATGTGACTCGGCTGAGAGGCTGTGGTGAGGTGCATGGCTGATTTTTGTGGAGCAGAAATAAGATGGAGTGTATATCGATGGGCCTGGGGGGGGGGGGGGGGGGGGGGGGGGGGGGGGGGGGGGGTGGCTACTGATCTTATAGTGCATATGCACTCTACATGTCCTTCAAGTGTGTTCTCATTAGACGGACATTGGCTGTTGAAGTTGAGTTCTGTAGCATTGTTCACACACATTGTACTTTAATGCTGTGGGCTGCAAATGCACCAGATTTGTCATTTCCATTGTTGTCTCAGTTGCAACAAGCTGTCATGGGATGGGTACTACAATATGAATATGGAGTGCTTCAACAATTGAAGTTTTTACAAGTACTGGCTTAGGCCATGGATAGTTTACGTGAGTGTTGCAGTTCTCATGACAAGGATCTGTTAAAGGAATAATGCCTTTTTTGCTGCATAGCATTTATGGTCTATGTATTGTGTTGTTTGAACTGTTTGCGTTTGTACTAGGGCAACTGTAATGAACTTTGACCTTGACTTCAACAAAGGTTTTGCGGCATACATGGTAGCATTTAAATGGCAAGTATTACTTTCACTCAATCCCTGTATATACGTTTTCAACATCGGGTATAGTTTTGTTACTCTCTGGTCCTTGCATGGTTAAACAATTAACTAGTGATACAATGAAGGATTGAAGCATGCACCAAGGACGGGTGTTTGTTCGAGCTGATACTCCTGGGTATGCCTATTTATGTAGCTCACAGTCTGCTACATTGCAGAGGGAAAAATCTTTTCAGGAAGTGGGTAGCTACGTCCCTTCCTCGTATATGCATTCTCTCCCCTCATTGGCCATACACAGGATGTACCTCAAGTTCTGTCTAGCAGTTTGTCTGTGTCTGCTGACACAAACAAAGAACACTGTGAGCACTAGACATCCACACAACAATGAATCAGAAGGTATGTACCGTATCACATTGCTTTTACACAGCAGTATAATTAACTGTGCGAGTAGTAATGTGGTTGCTGTAGTCACGGAATCTACTGCAGCCACACTGCTACTTCACACTAGTAGTAAGAGGTGGATGATGCTCAAAGCTACACAACTTCTATAGTAGTTGGACCCATTGTTGCACATGTGGCCAGGGCCGCCGAGAAGGGGGGGGGGGGCAAAAGGGGCAGTTTGCCCCGGGCCCCCTGTGTAAGGGGGGCCCCACACCCAAATACCGGGGTATTGCTTTAAAATTCACAGGCAAGCGCTCAGCTCGGTTGTCGCCGTGCTCTCGAGAATGACGGCAAAACCATGGCAAAACCACGGCAGAGGTTGGCTGACTGACCCAGCAACGGTAGGTTTCCAGTACAGTGTGGGTGAGATAACTGGCTAGTACAAACTCCATACAACAACTTGATCATACGATATAAGCTGTAATTATGCCGTCACTAAGTACACATCGATCGACAAGTAAACTTCTAACGCGATTTGTGGGGAAAGTCCCTATGGAACGCCACAGCTAATTATGCTTCACTCGACTTCCTGTGACACGTAAATCACTTATCCAAACTCCGATCGCGTAGCTATGGCGATAAATAGCCGGAATCCAGTTTCGGGCGCTTAATCATTGGGCGCATACGGGCGCTATCGGGGGTAAAGGGATAATTATATAACTTATGGCAGTGTTATTAATTCCTTTGCTTCAAGACGAATAAGCATAGTGTGACTGTATATAGCTAGATGTGCTTGTTTGTGTTGTATGTCCATGTGAGTGTTTTTGACTACAAAAATTTTTTTTCCTCAGATGGCCTAAGAATGCACCTCAGAGCACCTAAAATCTCAAAATTTTCCAGACCCCCCTACAAAAGAGTGGGCTTACGCCCACTCTTACTGACCAAAGGGGCCCCAGTTATACAGTTTGCCCAGGGCCCCCTGAACCCTCTTGGCGGCCCTGCATGTGGCTAGAGTAGTACTGCTTTTGGACGATTCTCAGTTCACAGTCACTGCTGTGCCCTCCCAGCAACCACCCCTCAGCCTGAGATGCACATGCTTCTAATTGAGCAACCGTGCACTCTCTGTTCTCAAATGACATGTTCAATGTAGCTGCTAAGTATCATGAAACTGTTCTTCTTTCGAAGCGAGGAACATACTTCTTCCTTCTCTTGTTAAGAAATTCACTCAGTTTAATACCTGCTTTGATCTGCAGCACCTTGTCTATAATACTTGCTGCTCTCTTTAAGGGCTGTACTGCATGCACAAAAGACAGAAATAATGCTTTTTTGCAGCCTAGATCATTTGCACCCTGCATGGTTGAACATTTTGTTTTGTATTATTCATTGCACGTAGCATCATTTAAACTGATGTCTGGAAGTGGAGGGTCAGGAATCATCCGAATGCCCTTGTGAGTTGACATGCCCCATTGTACCTACATCTAATGCCCTTAGTCCTATATAATCCTAACCCTAACGTTGAATGTTAGGTGAATACATGAAATGGGATTGGATATAATATAGTTGCAAACCCCTCCCTCAACAGTCAGAATGTCACGCCCAATCCTACACTCAGTTCATGCTTATAACTTGCGGCTCACTTGGCACTTGGCCTTCCCACTGTGTTGTTGTCTCTCTTCTGCAACATGACATTAATATGACGTGAAATTCACCAGACTATATTGCTTTTGCCATTCGGTCTCCTGTTTTTGGGTGGTCTCTTGCAAGAGAAAGATACCCTGGCCTCCATTTTTCGCATCATGCAAGAAGACTCCAGGTACACAAACTTTAGGTGTAATCTCCCGATAATACGCCCATGAGTGATGAACTTTGGTGGCTGTTCAAAGAGGGGAGTGTGCGCATTTTCGCGAATGTCTCTCTTGAAAACAGGCCAACCCAAGTATACTAGATCCTCCAGGCATAACAAATAATATGGTTGTACGAGTGCCATACTACAACAGTCATTCTAGCAAGGCTTTACTGCTACTACTCCCTGAGTTTCTTGGTGAGCAGGAACAATCTCTTCGTGTGAGTAGCTGCAGGAAAAGAAACATGACACAGCAGGAGTTATTGAATGATGTGGAGTGCGCAGAACATCTTCGGGACCTGCTGCTGCCAAAAAATCCATAGTGTGCTGCTAGTGCTATGCTAGGTGATTCAACACACGAAGATACAAACATGCACCAGTGGCAGATTTAGGGTGCAAATGCAATTAAGGTATACTGGTAACACTTCCAACAAGGATGATATAGGAAATACGTACCACCCTATTTTGTTTTTACATACAATTAAATGGATTGCATAATATCATACTCATGCTAGTTACATTTCACTCTGCAGGTGTACAGAGCTACCAAGTGACAGCCCTTGTCGTACCAGAACTCCAGGAAGAAACAGCAACTACTCATTCCCTCAAAATCTTCCGGGTGTGGCTCTAGACATTACTAGTGTGCCGTTATGGTTTGCTGTTCTGGATACCCTAAGCCCGCCACCAAACCCAACCTGCACTGATGTTCTCTTACACCTTGCATGTGGTGCAGTAGCTCCACCATGTGATCCCAGCACACAGAGGGCTCTTCCGATCTGTAAGGACAGCTGTAGGGCCTACAAGCATCTGTTGTCGGATGGCAAATGTGATGATTTGTATGCGTTTGTGGAGCGGTTTGCAGCAGCCCAGCCTGTACCAGATGCTCAGGCAACGGTTGATCTGTATTTCAGTTTTGACTGTGACAATACTTCAACTTACCTCTTTGGATCACATCTGGATTTTGCCTCCCCGAACAAGTGCACAAACATCACCAGTTCATTAATAGAAGGTAGGTATCAAGCTGTCAGTGATAATGACCATTGGTTTTAGCTCGAGTTTGTTACTCATGCAGTTACAAATTACACAGTACATGCAGTCAGAACATTCGCATGCAGAAAGTGAAGGTTACAAACAAAACAAGATAAAAGATTAGGAAAAACATTGTGTGATCATTACATGTTCACCAAAACATCTCACATGGGTTTTGATTTTGCGTTGAGATCCACATTTTGGATATTCATTGCCTACATCAGTGACATCACACACTCAAATTCCACAGGATATTCACTAGTACTGAATCTGCTGTACACCGGGCTTTCATCACTGAAATGCATGACTTGTCAGTATCAAGGGTTCCACATCGCGGGACCTTGCTTTACCGAGGCAGTTCTGTAATTTTGGACTTAGGATTGAGGGTTGATGGTGTAACTTGCATTAGAGGTTCCAATGTATAGTAGGCTGGATGTACACCTGCCTGTATAATTCTGTTGCTGGTACTGTTGGTCACCTTGGTGCCAATCAGGTCCACTCATAACATTTTCTGGTTTCAGGGCATTAATTTGTTTCACCTTTCGTACAAGAAGTGTCAATATGATTTCAACTATGGTTGCCGTATCCATGCAGTAGTAGCTACCTCACCTCTGGCATACTACTAAAGTGGAACCGGTTCTATAGTGGTCATTTTCATGTGTACTTTATTTCACTACAGAAAGTGAGCCTCTTACAGAAGTCCCCACAGGTAAACAATATTATGCTGTTTGTACAGTATAGTGTTGTAACTACCTCATAACTAACTGCTATAGCTGTTGCCATAATTATTGACTGTGGTGTATGTGCTGCTATAGCAACCTCTCAGCAGTGTTCATAAAGAAAACCATAGTCAGAATTTTGCCCAGTTTGTTTCCACACGTGCTCCTCCACTTACAGAATTAAACAGGAACATGCGGAAATTTACCAGAGATACCTTATGTGTACAACTGCAGTTCACGTAACTTAATACACGGTGTATAAATAGCAGACAATTCTTTCATCCAAAACATCCTGTTGTGTGCAGCTGCTGACAACAGCACAGCTGTAATTGCAGGGTCAGTGAGTGCTGCTGTTGGAGCCCATCTCATTGTGATAGCAGTTGCACTGTTGATAGTTGGAATCATCATCAGACAGAAGAGAATGAAGCAGGTTATGCTGACCATCAGTCAGGAGCACTGGCTCAGGTAAGCAAAACAGCATTTTTTTCAAGAGCTTCACCCCTAATCTTGCAATCCCCCCCCCCCCCCCATACACACATTACACATTGCATACTGGTACATGCATACATATATACACATGCATACACTCGCATACATGCAGTACACACAGTCACACAGACACACACACGGATATGAGTTCCCAACTCTCCATCCATGGAGTATTCAACTTGATGCCTGCAGCTGGAAACAAGGAGACCACTACAACTGTGCGTGCTCTTAATGCCAGTGACCGGAAGCAGTATGAGACCATGTTTGCGGATGTCTTGATCTCTCATAAACTACTGGAGATTGGGGAAAGCATCGGTCAAGGTAGGCTGACGACAACCCATTCTTGTGTCATGTTACCGAAAATTTATTTGTTGAAGATTTTTCTGCCACTGACAATTAACTGGGTTGAATACACCAGTATATTGAGAGACTAAGCTGAAAGAGGCTACGTGATACTACACATAAGCTTAAATCAACACCTGGACCACTGTGTGAATTTCCATTTATACTCTGTACTCTTCTGTAGGGGCATTTGGAATAGTCTACCGTGGAACGTTGATGCAATCTGCTGACCCAAAGACCAAGAAGGACGTTGCAGTAAAAACCATCAAAAGTATGTACTCACTCCTTGGGCCCAAATTTCACAACAATGTTAATTGATCTCATGCACTTCATAACTGCAGCTGACAAAGGTTATCGTTGGGCTCTGTAATAAATGAGTTTGTCGTTTCTGTTATGGAAATTACTTCGGTTCTGAAGTGAATTGGATGTTGCAAGTTAAAGTTAAGTTTGTGATCTGGTCACAGTCACAGGAGTCTGCACACACACACACACACACACACACACACACACACACACACACACACACACACACACACACACACTGCCACACACAGACCTAGTATCTGAGGACGAAGTTAAGGATTTCTTCGCTGAAAGTCTCATTATGAAAGATTTCAGTCACACCCACATCCTGGGTCTCCTCGGAGTGTGTTTCGACACCCCTGACTCCACTCCATACATTGTCCTGCCCTTCATGGCCAATGGAAACATGAAGGACTATCTGAAGAGCAAACGGGTCCACATCACAGATGTAGACACATACCCAGAGGTCTGTGTTGATATCGGGATCGATATCGATCGAATATTGCAAAAGCAACATGTTTTTTTTAACCTAGAATTTTGGTAACCTCAGTTGCAGTTGATCCATCAGGTGACCATGCCTGACCTGTTTGTAGCTACTGATATGAGTCACAACCATGACTACTACAATGTGTCACTTCCGCAGTGCATTATACTGTCAAACCTAATTGCAGCTGTGAGTTGTGTTTATCACAAGGACACTTCTATATAGCTATGCATCCCAAAGCACATTGTTGAAGCAACAATACAGTTTGTCATCCTACGACTTGCTTGCAGCATCAGTTGTGAGTATTGCATGCACGTGCAATGGCTATAGGTTCAGCAGATGCATCCCATGACTAGCTAGATACAAGCTGCAACTGAGGTGGCTAAATTTGGCTATTATAACCATGGTGTTTGTGCAGTGAATTGTTTTGCTGTCTTCCCTGTCCAGGGTGTAGAGCTGCAAGTGCTGGTTCAGATGTGCATTGATATAGCAGAGGGAATGGAGTACCTTGCAGAGCAGAGATTTGTTCATAGAGACCTCGCTGCACGAAACTGCATGTATGGTGACATACTAAAGATGAGAAGCAAGGGAAATGGATCGATCCAAGTGCACATGTTTTACCTTGCACTTTTCATGATGATTTCCACTGCACACTAAGTAGCTAATGTATTCTCTGTTTGGATGTGTGTGTGTGTGTGTGTGTGTGTGTGCGTGTGTGTGTGTGTGTGTGTGTGTGTGTGTGTGTGTGTGTGTGTGTGTGTGTGTGTGTGTGTGTACATGTGTGTGTGTGTGTGAGTGTGTGTGCGTACGTGTGTGTGTCAGATAGAGTATTGAGGTTATGCAACAGTGGATGCTGAGCTGATCATGAAATGCTGAATGTTCTGTATTGTTGTTATACATATGGTGTGCATGGCAGTGAAATAGTTCACACATACATGACCAAGCCTTACCAATTAAAGCACGTAGAAACATTTTAAGGATGAAAATGTTTCATTGTTTTCCTCTCTCTTCCCCTCTTCGCCCTGTCCTCTCTGTCTGCAGGGTTGCAGATGATCTCAGCATCAAGGTAGGAGACTTTGGCCTAGCAAGGGACGTCTACAGTGCCAGCTACTACAGGGTCCGAAGGAGTACCAAGCTGCCGGTGAAATGGATGCCTCCCGAGACCCTTCATGATGGCATCAGCAACGAGAAGACAGATGTGGTAAACCTGAGAGACAGTCCAGATACATAGCTCATTTTTTCTAAAGTCCAGTCTCCCTTCCCTTTCCTGGGCTAATTTCATTGATCTGCTTGGCTCTTCTCCCCATCATGTCCAATTTGGGTTGTATGTTGTAGTAAGTCCATCATTAAGTTATAATCTTCGGCGGTACTTGGAAGTTGGTAATTGAAATCCAGGCCTTACAATTGATTAATAAATTGTTCGTTAAAATCTCTAATACTAGATTCTTGACTTGATGATTAAAATTACCTTTAACAGAAATTGCTAAAGGGACAGATCCAGTGAAAGGGTTAAATATTCTTTTGTAAACGCACACTGGATCATGAAAGGGACAGATCCAGTGAAAGGGTTAAATATTTTTTTGTAAATGCACACTGGATCATGAAAGGGACAGATCCAGTGAAAGGGTTGAATATTCTTTTGTAAACACACACTGGATCAGGAAAGCAGATCATGGGCGTAAGTTTCCCATACCCGACATACAATTCCATCTCCTTCTTTTCTTTGTTTGCAGTGGTCGTTTGGAGTGACCTGTTGGGAGGTGTTCAGTCTGGGGAGGACCCCCTACCCTGGTATTGAGAACCATGAGATCCTGGACCACATCACCAATGGAGGGAGGCTGCAGAAACCTACTCTTTGCCAAGATAAAATGTATGTTTCTGGATTGGTACACTAAGAACAGTCATCTATAAGCTACAAGATAGCAAACCAAAACATTGGTTTGTAATAAACTATAGGCAGTCTGAGAATGCATTGGCATTGTGGGGCGAGCCTGAGTGAGTGCATATGCAGAACGGATTCCATTGTAAGCACATGTAACTGACCATGCATAGCTATAGCGCAACCTCAGAGTGATTAACCTCATTGATATAATAACCTAACCCTAACTGACCATGCATATAGCGCAATCTCTGTTTGCCAAATCTGACCTCAGAATGACTAACCTCTTGGATAGACTCTGATCACCAGCTCATACTATATAAAGCTGCTTTATAGGTGGCTAGCAGAAATGGTGGCTAGCTTACCGATCACCCCAATTAAATCTTGTTTGCAGTTTCAATTTTCTTTCCCATTTCGCCAAAATTTGCTAAAATAGTACCCGCAAATAATAGTGACCTTTGACCAAAATATGGAAGTTAACTGTTGTCTCTCCACTCTCAATGTGCAGGTATGAACGCATTACATCATGTTGGCTCATGAATCCTGAAGACAGGCCCACATTCAGTGATCTAGTGGTCAGGCTCAAAGACTACTGGGACAATGAACACTTCTATGTCATGTAGAGTTTATACAGTACTAGTTAGAGAATAATATGATGTCATTGATTGTACAGTGCTGCAGTTTCAATTTGCTGTAACTACATGTATTGGTAACAGTTGGATAAAGACTCGCTAGCCTCGTTCCCAGACTGCTTGGCGTGGGAATGAGGCCACTCAGCAGCAGGAGATTCAACTGAGAGTGATTTCTCCTGCTAGTGAGTGTACCATGTCAGGGTTTCATCTAGAAAAAAATGTTTGGGGGGGAAGTAGTGCCAAGTGCCGTGCAAAATGTTTTGAGGTTAATTGATTCCCCGGAAGAGGTGTGGCCTACAGCAGTATCTGAGTCCTAATATGGTATTACCTATGATGTAATGATATAGTCAATCTCTTCTTTGGGGGGAAGCTAGACTGTTTGGGGGGGAAGCTTCCCCCTTGCCCCCCCCCCCCCCCCCCCCCCCCCCCCCCCCCCCCGTAGATGAAACCCTGGGATCAGAACTGGAGTCTCACAGTTTCTTGACATTTTGCTGGACAGTTTAGCTACAATGAACAGGCTGTTGACATTTCCTATAGCTACATATAGTAGTATTGTATTCATCTGTGAGCACATCTTATGTGACATGATAGAGGTTACAACAACACAGTAGACTGCATGAGTTATCAATTCCAGGATATAGTACAATGAACATCTGCAGGGGCGGATACAGGATTTATGAAAGGGGGGGGCACCATGTATTAATTAAACGCTGCCGGAGGCAGTGCATAGAGGCGCGTAGCGCCGATCAGTCCGCGCGAAGCGCGGAAAAATTTTGTTCGCCTTCATTTTTCACTTCTCAGGATGGGCTCTCGTGGCACCTTCGCGCTTTGTACTGCAAGTTCCAGATGAACGAGGATTGCAGGTCCCAGGGCCGCCATGAGCGCTCAAATTTCGCCCACGAACGTAATACGTACGTACACGGAGGGGTATACTAGATCGTGGTCTCGTTCCCATGCGTACTATATTGGGAACGACATGGATAGTACTGAGGATTTTATGACCGCGCGCCATAGGATTTCAGGTTGCTTGTCCAAGATCCATTTCAAATTTTCGGCGCATGCGCACTGGTGAGAGAGTGCGCGGTGTGCGCCTTCGCCGTTTATATGGCGTAGCTGTCTTGCCGTACCGTAAACGAACGCACAATCGTTCGAACGAACGCAGCAATTCCCAGCTAGCTTAGACTTCAAGTACAAGGGCAGTTTCCATGGCCATACGTATGCGCATACGCTAATTTCTTGAATGGATCTGGGACAAGCAACCTGAAATCCTCAGTATAGTACGCATGGATAACCCAAGCCGTTCGGTTTCAGGCAACGCACGATATTGCGAGCTGAGGAGGCCAAGCCATGCGCCAGGAGTTGCAACGTAGCGGCAGCAAGTTAGTAAGGAGGAAAATAAAGTGATGAAGAAGCAAAAGGGGGGGGCACCGGCCCCCGGTGCCCCCCCCCCCCCCCCCCTAGATCCGCCACTGATCTGCATGTTTCCTTGTTGCTACATCAGCATTAGTTATAGTTATACTACCAGCTGCTGTGGTTTATCAGCAATACGTCGAGGCTGTTATTCAATTAGAGGCCGAGGCGCAGCCGAGGCTTCTAATTGAATAACAGCCGAGTGTGTTCCTGATAAACCACAACAGCTGGTAGTACAACTGGCTTGTAATACAGTGGCTTCTAAGTGCACTTCCTGAGTATACTGAAGTGGCTTCTGTGTACACTAAAATGTGCTGACAAGGGTGTATGGTAGTTATACGACGGGTAGGTAGTTATACGACGGGTATAACTTCCAATTAGTGGGTTACGCTATATAAACTGTGGTCGGCACCTTTCAACTACGTCATCACTGTAGTCAATTTGAGCTTATTCATCTGTGATGCACATCACTCACATAATTATGACACATACAACACTGTAGTAGACTGAGTTATCAATCTGTACTTTCAGGATATTGCACAATGAGTGCTACATTGCAGACATTTCCTAGTCTGAAACTCGGCAATGCATAAGTAATCTGTGACATAATCACTCACATATGACATATACAATGTTAACAACACTGTAGTAGACTGAGTTATCAATCTGTACTTTCAGGATATGCAATGAACACGCTGCTTCCTTGTTGCATTGACTGACATCCTATATAATAGTCTGCAGCACAGCAGTGATTCCAGTAGTAGCTACGCTGTGGATACAAGCGAGCCGGAGAGGACTACACCCAATTCAAAGAGAGGACTACAAGTTAGGAGAAGACTACAAGGAGAAAAACCAGGTATATATGCTAGCAACTTGCCTGCATCAATGTGCTTCATTCAAGAGCAAGAATCGGCTAGCACATCATTGATGTCAGATAACAGTCATGGAAAGCAAAATTTATCCAGAGAAACATTTCTACAAGTACTAGTAGTTGTACCAGATTTATGAATGCCAGATACTTCTTGCTGTAGAATTAAGCCATGTTCTCACTGTCCCTCGTTAAAAACTCGGCTCCTGGTGTCATACCATTTTGTCTATTCACACATAGTATGGCATAGTCATTTGAGCTAAGTAGGAGTAACAAATGATAACGGTTTGAAAAAATGTCCATGCATGTTTCAAGCATGCAGCTAAATATTTCACCAGGCTAAAATAACAAAACTTGATATACTCTTTTCATTTTCATCGGTTGAATGTCTTTTTTGCATGTAGCAAACTTTATCCAATGTGAAAACTTTCCAGTATAATATACTTCACTCATCACACGCAGGATGTATCTCAAGTTCTGTCTAGCAGTTTGTCTGTGTCTGCTGACACAAGCAAAGAACACCGTGAGCACCGGACAGCACACTGAACCAGAAGGTATGTATAGCTTGTGTGCATGATTTCATTGCTGTCACAGAGTCTTGCATCTTTATTCTACAGTTCAGTTTACAATGAGATCCGACATTAAAGAGCTCTCAGAAAGTGTTCAATCGTTCTGTAACTCTTTCGCAAGCAACCACAGCCATCAGCAGTGTTCCTGCCCTAACACCACCACTTGGGTACCCGTTCCATTGACCCAGCTAGGAGCATCCAATTTCCGTGCCTCTGTCGTACCAGCCACAGTCATACACCATCCCAAACTCGGTACCAGCTGAAGCAGGAGAAGTGTTAGTATTTGCAGACATAAATTCAGGGGGAGGTGCTCCCACTATCCACGCCAACATCAAACTCTACACTGAGAACGGGGGAATCAAATACATCAAGTATGTTGTTCTCCGCACATGGCATGCACAAAATGCAATTAGCTACAACTCAGACAACCTCTGGTTTCCAATGCCAACAAACAGACGACTCTATGTGGAGTATCCACTCACTTGTGCTGGACATTGTGGAGGTGTATTCTTCATTATAGGATACCGCTGAACACGTACTGTATAGAATGTGTGAAACTGGCTACATGAGAACTGTGATTACTTAGCTTGTGAGGACTGAAGTGGTGATTCTGTAAGGAACCGTTGTTAATTAAAATTAGTAGTACTGTGATGCAAATACACACATCATTATAGTTTTGTTCACCAGTAAGGTGCTACAGCAATAATACTGATCAGTGGCACCTTTAATTATAAGGGCTTAATCAAGTTAACTGGTGAACATAATTATGTCTGGATGGTCCGGAAGGCCTGTCTGTGGATGGAATTGGTACCACAATCCACAGGATGTATCTATAGCTAAGTATATGCTTAACCACTGGACCACTGTCAATAATTATGCAAGAGCAGACATACAATTATGATGAACAGGCTGTTGACATATTCTACACAGAGCTATAGTCTGCAACTCAGCGAAGAAATATTTATTCGGTTGCTAATAATTATACTGGGCATGGATACACCCAACCACACAGGACTTTATAGAAGAACAGCTATGTGACATAGAGGTCTACAACAACGCTGCAGTAGCCGAATTATCAATCTGTACTTCCAGGATATAGCACAATAAACATGTTGCTTCCTTTATGTTACATTTCGTATACCATAATATTATTCATCTGTGATACAGATCACATACAACAACACAGTAGTAGCCAGAGTTATATATCAATCGGCACTTCCAGGGAAAGTCTGATAGGATGCTTCATAATGCAAGACAACGTATACATGATATTATAGATTCTCTTCAAAACAGTAAAATCAGACTAGAATACACAATCATATTGAAACTAGTAAGTATAAGGTTTACATTCAACATGTTGTTTCTTTAGTAATCTTAATAGCTACGGCCAAAGAGAGTGTAGAATTTTGCAGCATTCTGACACTGTGGTCGTACACACTTGGTCCCAGAGGACAGAGACTTTGGCTGCTCGAATGGGATGCAGAGACTCTTAGCGCCCATAGATGGTGCTCCTGGGTCAGCCTGGGAGTCTTCCCTACAAGAAAAATCTGCAGCATTACAGACATGCTAGCTATACCAATACTAGCAAGGCCGAAGCCTAGCACTAAGTGCTGTCCGGGTTTCATCCTCCCAACTGCAAGCGGGACTGCACTCAGTCATCCTAATAACATTCGTTATTCTAACTACACTCACTCATTAACAAGATTTCAATCAAGATGCTCAGGTGAAGCTAACTTGCTCTAGTGGAAAAAATTAGTCTTTAACACTGGAATCGGAGGCTATAAGGTGAGAGGACTGGTTATCTTGGCACATTTATGCTAAAAACAAGATTAAACAGTTCAGTATACAACCCCACCCTACAGACCATTTCACGTACCGGTTGTACATGTAGGAGGGGGAGGAGGGGGGGGGGGGGAGGGGGAGGGGGAGGGGGAGGGGGAGGAGGAGGGGGAGGGGGAGGGGGAGGGGGAGGGGGAGGAGGAGGGGGAGGGGGAGGGGGAGGGGGAGGAGGAGGAGGAGGAGGAGGAGACTTAGTAGGAGGAGGAGACTTAGTAGCAGGAGGAGATTTATTGCAATGCTACACAAAAATATACTAGCTATAACCTGAAGAAATATTAACTATTTGCCAATACCATTTGTCCTACTAACACCACATACTAGCTGTATCATTTAACTCCCCTTATACATGACTGTAAGTACTTGAGACCTTCAGTAACATATAATGTGTTTCTCCCTAAAGGTATATTTCTACCATAATGAACCCCAACCTGGCGCTCTTTTTCTTGATGAGGTCCTCACAGGAGGGTTCTCCACAGAAGGGGGCCATGATGATCATCTTTTTGTCTAGACAGGAGCAAAACTCATCCCAAGAGTCCAGAACAACCAAGTGAGACTCCATATCTTTCTTTGCCCTATACAAGCATGGAGATAAACCATATCAGTACTCCATTATCATGTATACCTTTAATGTATAGATACACAAGAGCATACGATTTCAGTCTACCTTTCAAACATTCTGGTATGCATTTCCTCCAGTAATTCCCTTATTTTTTCCACTGCATTTCCGTTGGCAATGGTCTGCCTTACTCCTCTCATGTCCCTCACCACAGCAATGAAGCTTTTGTCCTTCACATCTCTGGGACCAATTTCAACTCGGATGGGAACACCCTGTGAAAGCATATTGGTGAGCAGTAAGCCAATTGTATTGTAAGAGGCAAACCTCTCCTGAAGTGCAAAGAACATGGCAGGAATGCATGCACAGTTTGAAATCTGCTTGCATGCACACATAGCATCACTCGCGTAATACATACCATTGCATGAAGTTGATACTGCAGCTGAATTCAGGTGTGCATACAATCAGGCAAAACCATGCACATCTATAACAGTATTGTTGCTGTCTGAGGATGGAGCCAGAGAGTCTAGCCACGTATCTCACATTCACAAAATGCAATCTGAGAGTTGCCATTTCTGCAAATTAATTGAAGGTCTTTGCTCTTTGGACACAGTCCTTGCATATGTACGCAGAATAATTATCTACCTTGAGTTCCCAGTGGTTGAACTTCCATCCCGGAGAGTAGTTATCCTTGAAGTCACCACGGCAACGAATTCCAGCTGCATTCATTTCCTTGATAAACCTTTCACACTGACTAAACACATTCAGTCGCTCATCAGCAGAAAGGGAGGCAGATATCCCACAGGGTATCACTATCACCTGGGATAAGAGAACCATGTAGCTATTAGCTACATAGCTAGCTAATGAAGTAGACGAATAGGAGTAATTACTTTCCATATTCAAAGTAACCAGCGTGTGTGTCAGTGCATATGTGTGTGCTTCTAAAGCTTCAACTCCCACAATGCCCTGCACCTTGCGACTGCGCACCTCCACCGCCAGAATCAAGTTGCTCAGGCTCTCCGTACCAGAGATTTTTGGTTAGCGAGCTTAAGTATAGATTTCCCAATACATTTCACACGGCGCGGGCACGAGTATCCCGTAACCTTAAGTTCCCAACACATACATAATATAAGCACACTGCACCTGTACTGAGGCAACCCTTGGGGGCAATACCAGTCCACTGTTGTCACCATGGACCATGGTCATCACCCCGATTGTTCGAGTAGTGATACCCCACGAGTTCTGGTATGCAAAGCAGTGCTCCCCTTCCTAGTATATAGTATAGGAAAGGTTCAAAATAATATTTGTGGGACATGTAGTATAAGCTATGTCTCATAATATGATACTACATGTCCAATGGGAGCAAACCTTGTTTGGATCCTCAAAGGTGATTTCAAACATTCGTGAGAAATTCTGACCCAGGTGATGAGAAGTTGCACCCTGGTTAGGAATAAGCAGTTATTGACTGATACAAGTTGCCTCACTCTTTCAATTCTAGACAGTACACTCAGATGAAGCAGTCATGTGTCAAACCTGTATTCCTCTCCCAGATGCAGAGATGTAGGCTTCAATGGTGGTAGTGTAGTCTCCACCTGCAAATGTCTCTTTGGTGGTCTTTCTTCCTGCTATGACTGGGATGGCCAGCAGTTCCTCATAGACACGCTGGTAGAGATTCAAGATTGCCAGAACCTGCAGGGAAGGTTAGTAATGGAAGGGATGACCAAGCTAAGTACTGCAATCATTGCACCACACAGTTTCAGCATGGCATTGCTATTAAATACAACACCATACCTCCTCCTCAGCATCACGTTTGATGGCATAAGCAGTATGGCCTTCCTGCCATAGGAACTCTCGTGTACGGAGAAAAGGCTGGGGGTGCTTGAATTCCCAACGCTGAAAATTGGTTTAGACGAAACAGAAGGCAAACAATAATGTAAACAAGTGGAACTTAGTAATGAATAAGTGGTTACAGCAACCCTTACCACAACGTTGCACCATTGGTTGACTTTGATTGGAAGGTCTCGATGAGACTGAACCCATTTTGCAAAGGTGGGGTACATCACAGTCTCAGAAGTGGGACGGATAGCGATGGGCTCAGCCAAATCTGTTTCGCCACTTCTTGTTACCCAAGCAACCTCAGGGGCAAAATCTGCGATATGCGCCTTCTCCTTTTCAAGGGCATTCTTGGAGACAAACATTGGGAAGTAGACGTTCTCAACCCCAAGCTTTTTGATCTCACTGTCAAAGAATGCTGCGGAGTGTTTGGGAAGAATTATGATCTCTGTTCATGTAGCTAGCCAACATCAGGCCCCAAACGTAAGAAACTAGTAGCCTATTCAGGGATCAAAGTGAGCTGCCCAGTTACGTTTTTGGCTAGGGAACTCCTACATAAAGCATAGAAGCAAAGGTCTCCCTCTCACTGTCCTCAATCTCTCTTCTGCATAGCACGCTGACAATTTTTAACCATGGACAATATTGGCTACTTGCCAAAACTGAAATCAACTTTTCTTAATTAACCTGCGTGACTGAAGCTACAACTGATTGCTTAACTTGGCTATTACATTGTATTTTCTCCCAGATGGTATAGGCCCAGGGTCGCAGGATGTAGCATCCACTGACATCATAGTATTCTACCATCTCAGCTTTAGTGATGACTTGTGAGTACCAGTCACTGAGATTGTCCTCCTTCTGTGCCTCAATACCCAACCTGTAGAACATGATTGTGCCATGACCATTCCCACATAAGACTCTCTCCAATTCAGTAGTTATATACTGACAACCATATAATAGCACTTGGTTATCAATTAGCTAGTCGACGTCCTAGCAATCCGCGAAATGCAGCTGACTCCACAACCATATTATGTAACATTGGGTTACACACAATGGCGGCCTCTTCTGTGGAAGAACTGACCTTGTCTTATGCTTGATTGTTTCAGCAGCGCCAGTCTCCTTTAGCTCTACTTTCTTGTGTGTGTGTGTGTGTATGTGTGTGTGTGTGTGTGTGTGTGTGTGTGTGTGTGTGTGTGTGTGTGTGTGTGTGCATGTAGAATCTGACTGGATTATACCACATCAAAGTGCTTTCTCATGTGTTGACCTTTCATGCAAACTGCTTATAACCGAATGGTAACTAAAGATAGAGAGTTGGGTAGGATTGTAGCTACCAGGTATTTTAAACCTGAGTATAGTGTTAGCAATGTTGGTTGAGATGTGGGAATTGCAAACCTTGAGTCTGGTTTACTTTCCTGAAAAAAGCAACTGTTCAGGGAGAGGTCGTGCAAGTTCTTATTATTCTTTCAGCCACTTAGCTAATTGTGCTCTGCGTGGAGTCAGTGGTTCAATAGCTGCACTAAAATGAAGCCGGAGGTCATTGCAAGGAGTTTGCTCTGTCACACTATACTGTCACAAGTGGGTTCAACCGTTGTGTTGTTCCCGAGATATAGAGCTGTTTTCCCTATTTCGATCAGGGAAAACAGCTTTTCTTGAGATGGAACTGTTTTCATTGGGGAAAATAGGAAAAACAGCTCTATCTCGGGAACAACACAATGTTTGAACACCAAACTTGTACCAGTGTGTTGCTGAGGACCTGTAGATTCCTATGATCCCCATATCATAGGCCTTCTGTATATTGGGTGACCTTAAAGCTAATAAAAGGCAAAATCCACTATTTTGTTAGAGAGGGAAAGACCATGGTCAAATTTGTCCACACCCCTCAGTGACCAAAGCAGTTATGGTGACAAAAATCAGGCCTGGAACAGAAGGAACTTAGGCCTTTCCAGTGGTGCAGGAATTTCGCTGAAAGCTGCTTCAAGGAAGGAACAGGAAATGGTGTCTGGAAATACATGCTCCCTGTCTTATCATCAGACAGTCACTTGCATTGCCCTTAGTGCGAACAGGAAATGATGGTTGGGTGCCAGTTTTGAAGTGCCAGCTAACCTGTGCCCATGCTACATTTCTGTGGTATTTCCGAGTTTCTGCATTGTTTCGTCTCCGTGTGGGAGTGTCTAATTATACATGGCGGCCGATAATTGATCACTTACCCTATATATAACTATGCCCCCAGATCCATTGTGCAGTGCACTTCACATGCATTATTACACCATACCTTCATCTCAGGATAGCAACTACTGTTCAACCTGACCACTTCAAATCTCACAGCTATGACCCAGTAGCTATTGTTTAACCCTTTAAGCCCCATTGACGTCTATAGGCGTCATTTAGACCCTATGCACTTGTAGGGCTTCCCGTCAGTCCAAAAAGTGACCAAAAAAGCTTCAGAGGGCCCAGGGACGACTTTGAGGGCCGAACTCAAAAATTTGGTCAGATTTCGGCGCGCCTCCCCCACTAAACGTACAAGCGGGTGGGTATCGAAAGGGGGGGCGGCAGCCCCCCCTTCGCATGTTGTGGGCGTTTTTTGATTTTAATGAGATTTATTGAGTCGAGGATTTTTGATTCTAATGATATTCATAGACCCCAACCAGGGCCTCAAGAAAACATGCAAATTGGTGGTGTAAGGTGTGCCATCAGTCAGATCTGGCCCAAGTTTAGGGAAATGCTGGGCGAAAATCCGGCTGACATCCACCTTTGACCTCCGATTGCTGGGCTTGTGGGGGTCATGAATATCATTAACGGTATCGCCAGAGGGGTCTCTCCATGCGTGCGGGCCCCACCGAGTTTGGCCGCTGAGGAGCGAATGCTGTGGGAGAGGAGTACCTACGAAAGTGGTGTGCGCTGAATGCATGAAAATGTGTTGTCTTGGTGGGAAGAATTCGGTGGTTAAAGGGTTAAAGGTACTTAGCACTTGCAGTCACTAAAATATCTTTTGCGGGTATGCTTCAGTTAACATCACAATAATAATTATCTGTTAAAAACGAATCGTATCACTGACTTTCTGTCAGAATCTATAACACATTCCTTCATCTCCATTTGAAAGATTGCAACGTAGGTTTCACTTCCTGCATATCCTTCCAAACTATTCCCTTGAAAGCAGCTAAAAGACAGATAGCTACTGTTCTCATGTGTTACACAGTACATAAAGATTGTTACTATAGTAATTGTTGACCCAGTACATGTGTCAATGTCATGTCAGGAGCTTATGAGCCACCGAAGGTGGCAAAGGAACGTTCAATCTCCACTACACACCAATTCCACGTCATACTTTGCCAAAGTATGAGGTGGAATTGGTGTGTAGTGGAGATTGATGTTTATTTCCAATTTGCCTAGAAGCCACTACGGAGATTGTCCGAGGTGCTTCTAAGAACCTTTCTGGCAAATTTCTGCTCATTTTGTAGCTATACAGAGTGACGTGACGTGTCAAGGTGCACGCTGTACATAGCATGACATCAAGGAGTGTTCAGAGCACAGTTCGCTCTAGCTACGTATACATTTTGCTAAAGTTGAATTCATTGTTCCTTTTCCTCATTATGTACACTATAGCCAACATTGTACGTGATCACCAAGAATTAAGTTTGCACAAAGTAGCTAGCTAGCTACTGCTTGGTGGTGCCGTACCTGCCCACAAAGGTGTCTGTTCCGGCACGAGAAGCACAGAAAATTATGGCATATAGTCTGATCTGTTGATTATTACACTCACACACGTCCTTTCAGGAATGGCTCTCGTATATATATATAGTGTAGGTGCACAATACCTTAGCATGCAGTCTGAATTTGTGTGATATGATTATGAAAATTAATAATGCAGGAATTATTATGTCGGCTCGTTTTAATAATTAAGAGAAAGACACGTGCATTTCTGCTGGTATGCCTTACTTTTGGTGACAGGTAATATATTTTCTCAAAGGGAGCTTCTGAATCAATGGAAATGATGGAAACATATCTGGCTCCACCACTGTATACACATTGTTGGACATAGCATACCTTGTTAGCACCGACATCATTGACTTTACTTCCTTGAGCACCAACACCAACTCGTTGCTTTAATGCCTCTTGTTGTTCTTCCATTCTCAAGTCAGTGTGACGCTTTCTGTGGTGATTTATTCTCCGTATAGCTATACGTGTGCATAAATGTAGACATTTTACTGTAGCTAAGTGGCCCAAAGTATTATGCAAATGTCATTTGCTACAGTGTGGGATCATAATAATATTATTGGAGACAAGATTTCCAAACTGAGTATAAATTTAGAACACGGAGGCGGACAAATTGCAGAAGCAAGTGCTGAGACTGCTTCTAATCTCCCAGTGCAATGGCTGCAATACTGAAAATAATGACAGCACTTTACACCATGGACTGACTTTGGCACAAAATGTGGAGATATAGGTGCATGCACATAATAATGCGCGACTAAGGTATTTGTTTAAGACAGTTGCATGACCATCCTACCATTGCAAATGCAGTGGGAAGCTACTGAGTGAATTCCAAGCATGACTCAAGCATCAGCTCCCACTGAATTCTGTTCAAGGGCATGACTATATCGATATCCTTCCCATGCTAATTCAAAGAATGTTGTGGGTGCTACTGAAGTTTACTTAAGTATCACTCAAATATCAGCCATGCATGCAAGGGGTGGGGTCCTCATTGCCTTACACACTGAACCTGCAGGTTACTTCTGAATCAAGGTCCGAGCTCAGTTGTGAGGTGTAGAGGGGTCCTTGTGGTCCACATATACCAAACCATAAGCTAGTGCCTCATGGGTCAACCATGGCCTGTTGCTTCACGGCGGGACAGTAAAATGTCATTCCTATAGACCTCCCACATGCACTGTGTATATCCGCGTATGCATACCGCTCGCTCCCGCTATGGTACGTCCATGAATACTGCGTCTACTCTAATTTCAATTTTACACACACGTTTGCCTCACATACTGCATGCATGTGCTTACGAGCGATGAGAGAGCTGCGTCTGAGACTCCAAAGCAGAGATCTAGAGTGGCCCGATCAGCAATTGAGGAAAAGAGCGGATGAACCTGTGAGACTCCTGCATGAGACAAGCAATCAATTTTGGTACCACATTAGCAGTCAGTTAGTACTGCACTATTAACGTTACGTTATGCTGTAAACAGACAACCTCAGGTAGCCCTGCTAGAATTCTCAGGCA
Organism: Axinella damicornis; assembly: GCA_963931865.1. Taxonomy (NCBI): domain Eukaryota; kingdom Metazoa; phylum Porifera; class Demospongiae; order Axinellida; family Axinellidae; genus Axinella; species Axinella damicornis. The sequence goes on along the minus strand of OZ007508.1, from coordinate 2,779,071 downwards.
TGCTCTGTTCTTGATTGGCAACCATCTGTACAGAAAAAAAAAACCCTCGTGCAGCTCATGTGATCGCGCAGCAGACTCTGCGTTGCGCAATAGACTCGCTCTGCAGTGTCCTGCGTTAGACTGTAGTTGATGAAAGTTCGACTGAAGTCATGCTGTCGCACCAGGCCTACTCTGACGCCGTCACCTGCCTGAACAGTTGCTCGAACGTAGTAGTCTGTCAGCAGTTGGAATCACTGTCGTGATGACAACAGTTCAGAATGCGCCCAAGGACATGTAGCAATAGCGCTGGAGCGGTATCGTGGAGCATCAGGTTGCGGCGAACCGGGTCCTGTGAAATAAAAATTTACAGTTTTGTTGTTTGCTTCGCGTAGGGTGTGGGATTAAAGAGGAAAATACCCCGACTGATGAGTTAGGGCTCCCATTTACGTTTATGTAGACATGCACTTTCATCTATGTATCCAATGCTTTTCTCACAGCCTACAAATTTCTTTTTGACACGAGTGTTTCCAACTTTCATTAGTAGCTATGTTCTTACCTTATGATACCCTCTGGATGAGCAATCTCAGCCTGAAAAGTGTGTAATCTAACGAGTGGCAGCCCTTAAAAGGATTTGTGAACAACAGGAAGCATGTCAGACTACTACTGCATTCTTTTCTCACGTGAATTTGATCTTATATAGCTTGTGCAGGGGCAGTAGCATAAAGTATTGATTTAGACTAGCACCGTGCTATCTAGCTTGATGGACTGTACTCTGGTAGTGTGCTAGTTGTATAACTACTGTGAAATTTAGACTTCAATTTAGTATCTCTGTACCTACTCAGTATATAGTACCTAGTACCTGCTGTCATTTGACATTGAATGAATACCCAGGGAGGCTATAGGTAAGAATAAACCAATACTAACTTGATTACTCTTGCATCCTGCTCTTTATCCAATGTTGTCCACTATCTCTATGCAACTGACATTCATTTATTTTTCATGTAGCTCCAAATGAATCCTATAAGGCTGTGTCTCCAGGATAAAGGTGGTGTACTGATATTTAATCCTCTATCATGTAGCTAAATCCCCTCTAAACCTAAGTTAGAAAAAAAGAGATGTCTTTTCCTAACAATATGTGGTCCCAATTGGGCCCTTAGTGGAAGTAGCAGTTAATTTATTATTTACAGTGCTCTACACTTTGCTGACGGGCACACAGTCAAATGCCTTGTGGCCTGTCCTGTCTGGTCCCTTGAGTTGAAATAATTATTCATCCTCTATAACTATTCATGTCTTATGGTACCTGTTGACCAGGATTAAAATAAGGGTGGCCAGCAGGTTGTTCTGCGAATTTTGCATATCCACGCATTCCTCAGCTTTCAGTATTTATCACTGCCATCTGTAGGGCCGGGCTATATATGTTTGGGGGATAGGGCAGTTGTCACCACACCCTTTATTAATATTGAAGGCCAAATTGCGAGTGTACTTCGTCCATTAGCAAGTGTCTGTAGTCATGCCCTCAATAGGAAGTAAGAAGTGGGTTGGGTTTGAGTCCAGCACGAACTGAGATGGACTACCATAAATCTAGTTATACTGTTATCACTGATTTACATGGATAGCTAGCTACCCAAACTGTGTCCCCAGAAAAGTGGTCGTATTTCTGACTGACGTTCACTCATTAATGACAGCTGTGTTCCCGGATCTATCTCCAGTTTTTGATCATTTGCATGCATGCAGTGTGCAAATATGGAGGACTAATGAGGCCTGGGAAATCTGCAGGTAGTGATTGAGTATAGGAATGTCGTCTCATTACACTTGACTGGATCACAGCAAAATGGAATTATTGTACTCGTTTTAGCAAACAACTTGGGTTACCACAGTCACATGTCTAGCCTTCCCCCATGCTAATCAGGAGAATGCTGTGGTTGTAGTGGGAGGCTAATGAGGTATTGGGTTCAGCTCTAACTGAATTTGCACTGCACTTGAGTAAGTAAACTTCAATAGCCCCCCACTACATTCTTATGGGAAGGATTGTCATAACCAAATAGTTATCAAAACAAGTTTTGCTGTGTTGAAGAAGTTAGACTACACTAGCTACGTAGCTACAGTACAGCAACTCGGAGAAGACTATAATTTCCACAGACTATACCCCCGCATGCATGCCCGTGACCAGGTAGCCACACCTCAGGAGGAAGTTCATTTAATTTAGCCGGGTCTGAATAGGTTAGGGTCCAGCACAGAGTTTGCATGCAGCTGGTGTCTCCAGAAGTGCATGCAGTTAGGAGTGCATGCAGTTAGGAGTGCATGCAGTTAGGAGTGCATGCAGTTAGGAGTGCATGCAGTTGCTCCAGAAATGGATGTATTTCCAACCACAAACATTTGTTATTATGGACTCTAAATCCTATAGCTACTCTAGGCCAGGTGGTTATGAAAGTTTAAGGACACAAGATAATATTGGGCACCTGATTCTCAAGGTTAGGTATCCACTAAGTTCTAGCCTAAGGGTTCAGTTCTTATTGAGGGGTGATTATAGTAATGAATTCAAAATCGTCCTGTTGCTATGCTGTCTGCTACAGTCACAACTATAAATACCGTGGAAATGCAACCTATCAACACTCTGCATTTAAGCACTTGCACTCATGTAGCCTGAATGCAAATATTAACTATGCATGGCAATTATTATAGTGGAATTGCTGCGACCCATGAGCACTAATGCAAATTTGTAGATACAAAGAAATGAATGCATGCTTTGCAGGTTACTCCCTATTTCTTAAGTTTTGAGGGTCTATAGGCCTATTTTCCCATTTGCATCTAATCCACATTTACATATGTGAACGCATCAAGTAAAAATCGGGAATAAAACACAGTCAAATGTGGGGAATTGTCCAAATTGCTTAAAAATGGATTAAAACTTGTGCACCCCCTTCGAAGAAATGCCTGAAAATTGGAGAAACTCAATTCTTGGAAATCTTCTGAAACACATTTAGAACCAATTCCCATCTCAGGGGGGTGCAAACTTTGAAATGCGTTTTATTCCCGATTTTTACTTGATGCGTTCACATATCCCACTTGCTCCCTACAGAGCTGACGATACCATCTTCTCCTCTTACAGAGCGTATTGTTTGAATGTGAAAGAAACTACTAAGTGCATGGTGCAGTATGGCAGCCAGACCCGACAAGTCTTCTGAAGCAAACCGTCAGAGTGACCTTGTACCACCACCAGCTGACATTAACAAACCAAGATGGGACCAGGGCAACTTTGTAGGGAGACTGAAACACTTTGCCTTCATCACAAATCCTTTGCTACTCTTGAAGTCGAATGAAGAACTCCAGCATACAGCCACACTAGTAGAGAAGGCCAGGTTATAGTTAGAATATGCGCTACTTTGTCAGCAAACTATTTTCTCACCTTAATATTTCTCATTTGCACACGTGCATGCATGCAGCTACTTCCTTATCAAGTAATAAGATGATGATCACTTAGTGCCTTGATGTATGCTCCACAGAGAAGGTGGTGTGCCTCAAGGTACAACAATGGAGCAACTATATGCTGCCAAAGTCCTCTATGACTCAGCGTACCACCCTGACACTGGAGAGAGAATGTTTCGTCTTGGTCGAATGAGTGCAATGGTCCCAGCAGGTACTGTCATCACAGGACTAATGCTAGCTTTCTACAGGTATGTCCTTTCTAAGTTATTAAATACATGACTCACATTATACACTGTAGCATTCAATTGTTCACACAGGACAACACCCGAGCTGTTGGTGACTCAGTGGATCAACCAGTCATTCAATGCTTTGTTGAACTATACCAACAGGAATGCCAATTCAAGCATTACCAACAAGTTAGTTGTGTTCATGACTGCATGTGAAAAGACAAAATTAAATGACACAATGTGACAGTAGAGGAAGAAGTGCTGGCATGGTGTGTCATGTTAGCTAAGGCATTATTATAGCTATTCAGTATAAATTTTGATATCACATGTTAATTGTTACCCATGCAGACAGATCATGTTTGCGTATGCCAGTGCTACAAGTGGTGCTATAGGGGTATCCGTTGGAGTTAGATCCCTTGTCAAGGCAAGAATAAGTTATAATGTCTGTAGATCACCCTATCTATGTAGCTGTACGCTATTTGTCCTATGCAGAAAGCACCAAGTATTCTGAAGCGCTGGGTTCCATTCTCAGCAGTTGCAGCGGCAAACTGCATTAACATTCCTCTAATGAGGCAAAGGGAGCTCATAGAGGGTGTTGCCATTACGGATGGGAATGGGAACAAAGTGGGACAGTCCCAAGTAGGTGATGTCAGCTACTGGAATTTAGAACCTGAGATACCTTGATGTACAGACTGCAATTTGGAAACGGGTATACACGTAGGAAAAATCTGTATACCAATCGGTTTATGCCTTGTATCATATATGACCAGGTCATCATCAGCTAGGATACAGTAATAATCCAAGTGGTCACTTTCAACCCATTCTTGGTTTATATATCTATTGTAGCGTGCAGCTGTAAAGGGCATTGCTCAAGTTTGTCTCTCAAGGATACTCATGGCTGGCCCTCCAATGAGTAAGAGACTTTTCTTTGAATTTTGAAATTCGACTGTAACATTCCTTGCATATACTTTGCTCTGCAGTACTTGTTCCAATTGTTATGGAGTTGCTGGAACGGAACCCCTTCTTCAGGGTAAGTACATGTATTGACTAGTTCAAAATGATCTAGTGCTATCTTCTTCCCTTCATTAGCGTGGGAGACTCTTTTCTGCAGTAATCCAGACTCTTATGTGCAGTGTTGGGTAAGTCCAGTACACATAACAGAGATAAAAAGTACATGGCCACAGTTTGAATTGCTATAGAAATGAGAAACATGCCTATCACCACCATCAATCACAATAGCTAATACACATGAAAGTAGTTCATATTGGTGTCATTTGTCTGCATTCCACAGAGTCAAGGCTATAGACATACCAATGAATTCTGATAACACAATGAATCACATGTACTCCAGCATAGCCATGTAGCAATTGGGAATTATACACCCACGCAGTATTATCCCTCACCCACCAGATATACCGTCACAGTTCCAATTGGATGTGCAGTCTTTCCTCAGCAAAGGTGATTTAAATTTAAGGAAATATGTACATGTACATGTGCAGGAGATCATATAGCAGAGAAAGAGCATCTGAGTGAGTATATTAAACACGTGCTATTGATAGTTTCGAACAGCAGAAATTGACAGGAAGCCAAGCGAGTAACAATTTTGCTCTTAGTTTTACACTACCTTTTCCTTTTACTGTAATCGCTGTGTTCTGCAGCATTGATACAGAATACAGCTGTAAATACTTACAGGTACGAGATGGATGGTGAGTACTTGTAGTTCCACTCTTCCTTCGAAGCTATAAGTGTCATAGGGAATCTGGCACCCCTAGGCCCAATTCCCTAGGGATATTGGTACCCCTCAGGGATTTTGGCACCCCTCATGCAATGTGTAATATGGCACCCATGCAAACATTTCTGCTTGCAGGAAATTAAACTTTACATTTTACCATCAACACTGATTGACATCCACATGCCATGGGCCCTAGAAGTATGGCGCCCCATGCAAAATTTTCTGCTTATCAATCAAACATACACTACTGCAAGAAATGATTTTCTATTTTGAAAATTGCCTTTGTCACCAGAATTGTCCCTTTTGTTTACTTTGATTTGTAATTTTTTTTCCCCCTATATACCAGAAACTACCTTATTGAATGGCTGACGAGGTACTTACTAGCCCGTAAATAGCAACTGAATGCTAATACTAACCAGTACCCCCGGACCAACAGCTTTACGTCCTCTCTGAAGGATGTGGTGTGAACTGTATCAGGTGAAAACGACTTCACGGTAGAGCTGAGTCAACTCCTGGGAGAGAATGAAAATCTCTCTTAATGTAATGATAAGATTCAACTTGAACCTGCAACCTTACGATTAGCAGTCTAATGCTTTAACCACTCGGCCATCAGCCAACCTCTAGTATGTCTTCGCATGACATGCATGCAACCACCTATTGGCAACTGTTAGGAACACAGATGGACCACAGATGCACTCATCTGTATCACAACTGCAAAACAAACTATTTGGTTACAACGGAGCTCATATTTGAGTTATACTTGAGTAAACTTCAGTAGCAACCCACAGCATTCTTTGAATTAGCATGGGAAGGATATTGATAGTCATGCATGCCCTTGAAAAGAATTCAGTGGGAGCTGATGCTTGATTCATGTTTGGAGTTCACTCAGTAACTACCCACGCTAATGGTCATGCAACTCTCTCACTAAAACAACAAATTTGTTTTTCTATGTACATACACAGCTACAGGCTAGTGCTCACAGGAAATTAACATTGTACTGTGTGAACACTGCTTGGCACCCTCGTACCATGGGACACCATATTTCCGGCTTATCAATCAAACGCTAGTGCTTGCAAGAAATTACCATTAAACTTTATGTTTTACTTTGAACACTCCTCGCACGCCTTGATCTCATCCACACTGTCTTAAGTTCGATAGATTCGCCAGATATGTTTAGCCGCCATAAGGGATGCCTATAATTCCCCAAGGAGTGCACCAAGGGAGCCAAAATCCCTCAGGGTAATTTACTTGGGGGTTCCAATTTCCATAGGGTATTTAGCGTGGGTGTGCCAAATTCCCCACAACATCAGTGAAAATTTGTTTTAAGGCTGGATGGAAATTTGTTTCGCGTACGGTATGCGAAACGGACACTCCTTCACTGCCGTAGGTTGTTTGTGGACTCCTCACTTGCAATACTGAATGTATACTGAATGTATCCTCTTGCAATAATGAATGTATACACGGAATGTATCCTCTTTGATTCAGTTCCATGAAGACCAGCTTTCTTGAGAAATCTGTGCTCAAAGAAATACAGTCAAGGGGAGGCCCTATTCCAGATACGGTGTATTTCAACAAAGGATTGTAAACGCTTGTGCTTTTTGCTCAGTGGCACATTGTGGTGTTTTAAATACAGCTTGTTTTGGATGACTTCCACAACTGTTAGGCCTGTGTACATTCTAGTCCATTTACTGTATACACGACAGTCTTACAAGATGTATAGTACATGAGTAGATTACATTGTGGTATACTGTACATTTTTTTGTTCATATGATATGTCCAGGCACATGCTTACCTGTACTTCATATTCCGTGCAGCAAGTCTTTCACTTTTGTGATATAGATGTTTCGTAACAAAAATAGATGTTTCTCATCAAAATATAGATGTTTCGCACCAAAATTTCATGAATGAAAATTTTATGACAACTTTATATTGATTAATATATATGAACAGCCTAGGTCTAAATTCTCAGCCTCAAAGTTTGAAAGCTGCACTATAAACCACTGCTTGCCATGCATGCATGTTGTAGATATTCATCTGGGAGGACTATATTATTCCTTTCCCACACTGTGTAAGATTAAAGGGCTGATAGGATCAATGTACTTGCATAATTATTATTTCGGCCGTGCAGAGGTAAGCAAGTATACGTACAGGCTACAGAGCTCAATTTGCTCATTACAAGTCTTTCACTTTGTGACATAGATCTTTTGACAACTCTGTAATGAACGTTTTATTAACAACTCAATCATGATTGCACACATGGCTATAGCGTATACAATAAAGTGTGCTTTGATGTGTGTAGCCTCTAAATTCTCAACTTTGAAAAGTAATTTCAAAGTATACTGCTTGCCATGCATGATGTACGTAGTAGCTAGAGTAAATTCATCTGGGAGGACATGCATTTCTCACAAAGCTCTTCCTGCTTCCTGGTGACATTTAAGGACTGCCGGCTACAATGCTAAATTAAACTGCGGTTACAAAAGCACGGGCTAGGATCACGGTGCATTGTTCGCCTGCCAGATGTAATCAAGTACGTTGAGCTTAATTCGGTTTATCAACTAAATCATCGTTAAAGGTGTGACCACATTGTACTGCTGTGTACTGTGTTGCGTGCATGTGTTTCGTGATGCACTAAGTACGCTAGCTTCAGTTGACCGACTTGAACAGATATCCACTACGAGAATCAGTTCAAGTGCGGCTATTGCGAGTCCATTGCGAACGACTGCGCACAGAGCTCACATTGCGAATCGCGCATCGACGCTCGTACGCACAAACTTGGTGAAAGTTGCCGTAGGCGCTATACTGTAGTTGTAGTCACATGCACAGCAGAAAGCTTGCGTGCATCATTATCGCATCCAGAGTTTCTGGTGCGATTCATTGTTAGTCTCGTTGTGAGTCGCTGGCCGGCCTGATAATTTCATTGTCCGTTATTGCAGAAAAATTTTGTTGAGTCACGAAAGTAGACCATAGATGCGCATGCGCAAGCGTGTGGGGCTGCGCAACTTGAAATTACATCATGACCTTAATACCGCACATGCGTGGTAGTTGCCCACCGTAGTGACATTGTCTGTGTTACTGTGAGAATGCAGGGCATTGTGGGGCTCGCCTGACGTACTGCATGTCAATTATAGTAGTGAAGGCTGGGCAGTATGCGTGTTTTAATTTCTAGTTACTTGTGGAGCTGCATGTTGAAGATAATTATCCATGCAACAACTTGACACAGCTATACCACACTAAATCCACTGAGGTAAAGATATGTGTCATTCATCTGCAATCAATTTGGCATACCTGTAGCTCAAAATATGTACAGGGTCCCCATCGGGTTGTTCAGATCCTCACTGACTGTGTTTCGGAAGCAGCTAAGAGCCTGCATTTGCACATCTAATGGAAATACCAAGAAGGGAGAGGAACGAGATCACATTAGAAGCCCTCCACTGGACTTCAGCAACACCAAGGAGGCCTACCAGTCTAAGAGTTTTCGTGAGGTGTTGCGGCACTATGTGGTCTTCAAGTGCCTCTCCTACAATCAACTTGTAGACAGTAGTGAGAAGGTGTGTATTCACCATGCCCTGTTTCAAGTTTTTTGTTGATTGTTAATTTGGTATTCAATAAATAATGGAAGATTTACAGTAGAGTACATGGCACTATGTGCCAAGTCTCTGCCTTTTACCCTTCATCAATCTATGGCCTACCGTTAAGTGAGCTAATGCAATGTCAATAAACCAACACAACACAACTTAGGCCCTGGATGTAGACAGACTTTAATCGAGAGGCATTAGACTAAATGCTTTTGCTCTTTCTCAAAATCCATGCAGATCTTGCCTATTGATGGCATGCTTGTACATGTAATAGAAGCTATTAGGGTAAAGCTTGATATGTCTTGAATGCCCTTTCCCCACCAAACCATGTAGCTAGTTGTTCTTACAAATCTACCATGAGTGCTTTTGCACATTAGATGGTTGGGGGGGAGTATACTATACTATGTATACTATTTGCGTTTGTAATAACTCCTGTGGTTGTCATTGAGATCTAAAAATTAAGGACAGACTTTTCTACTCCAGCTTCTCCAATGGAGTCGCCGAATACTAGGACAACGTCTGTTCAACTCGCTGATGAAAGCAACAGTGTATGGACAGTTTGTAGCCGGAGAAGACTTGTTCACAATCAAGCCAACCATTGCTAAACTGAGGAAGAGTGGAGTGAGGTCAATTCTTGACTACGCAGTAGAGGAAGATGTCAAAGATGCAAGGTTGGCAACGTGGTTGGCAATGTGGTTGGCATTATTACATTGGGGCATTACGCACATTGGTCATCATGGGTAGGTCAAAATTAGCTACCTTTCTTAAGGGATGGTAGCTAGAGCCTAGACATTAGAAGAATATGTTTTGCAGAACTAGCTACCTGTCATTAGCTATACCTTCTCAATCCAAACCCATAGTTCTGAAACAAAGGATGAAGAGAAACGTGAAAAGAATGTGAATGACTTTCTTTCCTGTATCAATACTGCTGGTAAGTAGAATTTATTGCAATTCCAATGCTTCAGTATATAACCAGAGTGTAACTAAAGTTTGACTGTTAGCATAGCTTCATATTGCAAATCTTCCACGAAGCCTCAAGATATGAATTGAATCTTATGTAACATAATGTCAAATTTGGAACAGTGATCCAAACACATGGAAGTGGCAATCAAGTGATGGCAGCATTGTAACAGCCTTCGAACAGCCTTCCAGACCCCAGTGGACGGGTGTCTTTATTCGGTGGGCTGAAATGGACCACTGGAATGGGCTACTGGAATGTACACTGGACTGGACTATTGGACCCACTCAAAATTCCTTTTCAGCCCTTTTCAGTGTAGGACAGAAGCTAAACATACTTATCCAGTGTAGCTATAGTTCGCTCTTTTTCCACTAGGACTGAAGCTCAATGTTGAAGTTCATTATAAAATGCACGTGACCTTTGGCCTGTACTGACTTGAGGAAACACACTCCAACAGCTAAAGCAAGCAACTTTAACGAATTGATAAGTATGTTTAGCTACTGTCTATACTGAAAAGGGCCGATTACATGGAATTCCAGTAGTTCCGGCATTCCAGTGTTCCAGTAGTCCATTCCAGTAGTCCAGTGGTCCATTCCAGTAGTCCCACCATTCCAGTGTTCCAGTTGTCCATTCCAGTCCACCGAATAAAGACACCCCCAGTGGACCCCTGTCTTCATCCATTACGAGGATGTGAGAAGTGTGACACATGAAAGTAAGCCAAGTTCTCAGAACAGGAGGCATCAGCATTGTAGACATGGTACACTCTCGCCATTTTCTCAACCGAAAATGAACACATCATTGACACATTACATAATTTATAAAGCTATTATAGGTAGTGTGGCAATGCACAGGCGCATAAAATTGCACATACCAAAATTTCCCGCTATATACGGTAGCTATTTGATACGAGACAGCTATAGTGTTGGGGTTTCATGAACATCTTCTAACATGGAATTGCTGCAGCAAGAATTCATACGTGCAGCTACAGACTAAACGTTCCCCTCTTAGTGCAGGCTAGCTTTGCATTACAGTGCTTCAGCTTTATTGCATAGCTATAGCTGAGTTTCACTTTGGTGAACTGAAGCATAGATAGTAGTCCAGCTCCACTTTGACTTTCTGGCCACATAATAGCTTCCAAAGTTGTACCTAGGCAGGCATGTCACCTGGTAGGAACAAACCATTCCAAGTCATTTTGGTGGGAATAACTAAACTATCCAACCTCAGAAGAGCTTGCCTGGAGGATACGTTCAAAGGGAACAGGTTTAATGCTCAATTCAGTGAAAATAATAATATTCTGGTTTATGTGACATGATTCCTGTATTTACTGTAGCCGATGCCAGCGATGGTGACCAGGCCTTTGCAGCTGTCAAACTCACTGGACTGGCAAGAGCTGATTTCTTGGTATGTTAGGGTGGACTCTCAGTGTCACATTGCAGGTTCACAAACATGGGGCTCACATAAAGTTGTAACCAAATCTAAGATTGCATTTCTTGCTAATTCTTGACAGGCCGGTAAGGTTTCATTCTAACACATAATTATATTTCAAGCAAAAGGTAGGGTTTCAACAAGATTCAACAATTGTGTAACCGGGTATACTAGAGATTTGAGCTGGTGTTAGATTGATCAGTCCACAGAACACTAGCTACCCATGCAACTAGAATCGTTCTCATTTGAGAACACTCAGTCTGCAGTGAAGGGTGTGTTTCAGTGTGCATATTTTCTTGGGATTAGCTTTAGCTACTACTTCATTTTACATGATAGCTAATACATGCAAGAAAATTGGTTATGACCTGTCCACACTGTTTACTGCATTTGCTAGCTATAGCTTGTAGTTTGGTTACTGAAGTCAGCATGCACTCCATGGATCCTGTAGCTACTGGCACAGAATATTTGATTCAGGAGGCAGAAATGTACTACTCAGATGTGATTTTAGACACCATCCTTCAAACTATAAATGTAATGTTACATGTGATCTGCTCTCCAAAAGCAGAAGCTAGCTACTAATCAGTTCTTTGAATCCTCTGTCAGTGTCACCTAAGTGAGGTGATCATAGGTACACAAAAGACCTTCCTTCACCTGGCTGACTCCGATAGTCTTGTGGAAGGATATATCACACCTGAGTCTTTCTACCGAGGACTGGGAATCATGGAAGTGAGTGAAAAAAAGGCATGTCCCACACGGCCAGTCATGGCATCCATTGTTCATTCTGTAGGTTGGATTGAAACAATCAGAAACAGACGCATTCTTCAAGGAACTTGATGTTTATAACCAGGGGTACGATCTCAGCACACACATGTAACCAACCCTTGCCCTATGCAGTTTAGTGTACTGGTTTAGAGAACAGCATAATAATAATTGAAGGCCTCCGGTCAAAATGGAATTTAAACGTTTTCTAATTTCTGGAAGTATACGGACGTTGAAAAATAATTGTACTATGAATTTAAAATACGATGTTTACACGCATACCTGCATGATTTCTACTTGCAGCCGCCGAACGTGAGTCAATGTACAGTCAGGCGTTTACTAGTCTAATCTCAACTTCCACCCGGAAGCGTCTTAGTCTCCTTTTTGACCGGAGCCCTTCCATTGCAATCTGGGTTTGGAGTATAATCTTGTTATGCTCTGACTGAGTACATATACTGCAGTGATTTGTTCTCCTGGCAGGAAGGTAGATGTAAATCAGTGGTTCTATCTATACCACTTCAAACTCGGCCAAAAACTCCACAAGCTATTCCAGGGGTCAAGTGCGGAACCATTGATGATGAATGATCAGGAAATGCAAGAGATGGCCACAGTTGTTAAAAGAGCAAAGAAGCTTGCTGAGGTCAGAGAAATTCTTATGCAATATCCATGACTATGGATTGTCCTTACTGTCAGATCTCAGCTAATATCATTGTTCAGCACATAAAGTAGATTGATCATAATGCAAACAGATAAATCTCTATATGAGCCCAGATATTTACATCAGGTTGGATCTTCATTATTATTCTTACTTCATGATCTACATATAGTGTGCAAAGGAGAGGGGGGTCTGTCTGTTGGTGGATGCTGAGCAGACCTACTTCCAACCTGCAATTAGTTATATTGCAGTGAATGTCCTAATGCCAACATACAACCGTTCACGTCCAGTGGTTTATAACACAATCCAGTGTTACCTCAAGGTAAGACGGGTTTGATGTGACTCAGTATGCTGTAAGAATAGATCTTCCTACATTTGTAGCAAGCTAGCCAAGTGCTGGGTTCTATGCACCAGCTAGTTCTCTACTCTTTACTGCAGAAGGCCAAAACTTCCCTGGAAATGGATCTGAAGCTCTCAAGGGTTAATGGCTTCCATTATGGAGTGAAGCTAGTCAGGGGGGCATACATAGAGCAAGAGAGGAAGAGGAAGGAAAGTGATGAAGATCCATTTTGGCCAAACAAGAAGGAAACCGATAGCTGCTACCACATTTTAGTGGACCTTCTACTGCAGCAGGCCAAGAAAGGGAGTGTCCAAGTGATGGTTGCCACACACAACGAAGAGACAGTTGAAGAAGTGCTTGCAAAGTGAGTCAGTTGAAGACTGTGACACTCATGGAATCACAACAACTACACAATATTATCTAGTTGGGCTTCCCTTTTGATGGTGAAGTTATGCAATCAACACGGAAGTCCAAATACATCTTGCCTGCATGATTTCCCATCCAACATTATTTTGTCCATTTCTGTCTACTGTATATAGGTAGTTGCATTACCATGCATGCAGTACCTTACAGTTGGCAATGAGCCAGGATCATACACTTGACGAGACATCATTATTGTCCTTCAGACTTTTGCTCAGAAACCAACGCCGCAGTGTCTATTTGTGGAAATATTGTACCTGATTCTAAGTATAGAAACCGTTGAAAGAGATCCATAACTGAAAACAATATATGGAGAGCACCTTATTTCAAAGCTTTGTTATGATTGTATACAGTTATTCCGTGGATTGTTACAGTGCATAATGATGTTCCTTCATCTTCTCTCTCACAACACAACACAACGCACGTTTGTACACCCTTACAGAATGCAAGAGTATGGTATCAGCAAATCAACTGGTGTAGTGGTGTTTGGTCAGCTGCTGGGGATGTGTGATCATGTGACCTTCCCACTGGGTACGTAACTAGCTAGTTATACCTATAGCTATACTCACACTGCAAAGCAATAAAGCAGGTGAAAGCCTAGCCTCGATGTGAGACTAGTGTCAATTATCTGCACATGCACAACTGGTGTACCTTCTCTGCAGGTCAGGCTGGGTACTGTGCATACAAGTACATGCCTTATGGTCCAGTTCCTGATGTTCTTCCCTACATCATTCGGAGAGCAATTGAGAACAGGTCCATGATGGCTGGAGCAGACCATGAGAGGAAACTCATTGGCAAGGAGCTGTGGAGAAGATTAACTTTCAGAAAGTAACATAGCTTACTTAATAACTGACTTTAACGCTTCCATTTGTTGTGTTCCAGACACTGTGAATTGGTCAGAATAGTTTCAGTTGCTATTACATTTCTGTACGTATAGCCATCAAAGAGGCCATAATTTTGTGTTTAATCCATAATAGCTACCAAATTGTGTGATAGTTATTAGACATTAATTTTTGCTGAGTTACTGGAACCTTCTTTCTGGTTTGAGACACAAGCACTACGTTGTAATCCACTTCTTGCAGTGTTATAATTTATGGTGGCATCAATGCTTTGTTTTCAGTAGCAGTAGGACTTGGACTATAAACAACAGCAAACAAACTTTGTATTCGCAACACTGAGGCTGGATTTTTTCCAGTCTTCCTCAAGGTACAGCACTTAGCATTGTAACTTGAACTTGACTACCCTTGAGGGGTTTACCACGATGGTGGCTAACGAGGGCCTGGAGAAGGCAGAACCTATGGACCCAGGTCCCACGGGACCGACGGCTTTACATTCCCTCTGAAGGACGCGGTGTGAACTATTTCAGGTGAAACACCTTCAAGAACACACCTACTCATTTTTAGGGTAGAGCTGAGTCAACTCCTAGGAGAAAGAAAATCTCCTATGGTAATGATGGGATTCGAACCTGCAACCTTTCGATTAGCAGTTGAATGCTTTAACCACTCGGCCACCAGCCACCCCTTATAATGTGCAAACTAGCTGGACTCCACAGCCACTAGCTACATGCATACAAAGAAACGGTCGAGTTTTTTAAGCTAGATGCTTTATAATTTATTTTGGCCTGCCCAGAAAGGGGGTTCGTGCAACCCCCTCGAACCCCCCCCCCCTACGGGCCTGAAAAGACACAATCTTTCAGCAGACCATCAGGAGTTAAAGACCCACTGTTTAGTGTTGTCCTCAAGTGGTGTTCTTCATCCTATTCTTAGACTAACCTTATGATGAGTAGAACTTCATCCACTGGAACGCTTGTGAACAAGGACTGGATCTGAAAGCATCCATGACATTGTGTATGCGCATGGCTCGTAGTACTTATATCTTGCAGAGTACACCCTTTGATGTAGGAACTGGCATGTCCCCCAGCTAATTACCCTTTGTAAGTATTCGGCCGAGTTTATTGTCATTGGGTGTGTCAACGTGTATGTAGATGTCTATGTGGTGTATGTATGATGCCACACTTATAATGTATTGTGCACGTGATTATGTAGGAGGATAGCAGAAAGCTAAAATGGCATGCCGTATGGCACCCTACCAGCACGCCTAAATACGTGTGCTATCACTGCAAGAGTGATGCATACATAGCCAGGCTTCATAGTACTGTTGTTGTATAGTATGAGGGGAGTGGTGTTGCCAGCAACACTGTGACTGCATGATGTTAATTGATTGTCCACCATGGACTATACCAAAAGAAACAATGGATCTGTTTCTTGCAATTGTGGATATTGTTAATTGATCTCATGCACTTCAAAGCTGCAGCTGACAAAGGTTATCATTGGTGTCTGCAATGAATGAGGTTGTTGTTTCTGTTACGGAAATGACCTGAGTTTCTGAAGTACACACACACACACACCATCACACACAGACCTTGTATCTAAGGACGAAGCTAAGGCTTTCTTTGCTGAAAGTCTCATTATGAAAGATTTCAGCCACACCCACATCCTGGGTCTCCTTGGAGTGTTTCGACTCCACTCCATACATTGTCCTGCCCTTCATGGCCAATGGAAACATGAAGGACTATCTGAAGAGCAAACGGGTCCACGTCACAGATGTAGACACATACCCAGAGGTCTGCGTTGATAATGCATAAGCAGTGTGAACAGTTACAGTACACCATCACACCCAGATAAGTTGACCACAGGTTTTTCTGTCTTCCCTGTCCAGAGTGTAGAGCTGCAAGTCCTGGTTCAGATGTGCATTGGTATAGCAGAGGGAATGGAGTACCTTGCAGAGCAGAGATTCGTTCATAGAGACCTCGCTGCACGAAACTGCATGTACGTTGACGTAGAGGTGTACTACAAAGATTTTCCTTGTGCTTACATGATTTCCTATGTAACGTATTCCCTGATCGATCATATGGTGTGCATGGTAGTGAAATAGTTCACACATGCCCAGGCCTTTCCAATTCCAGAGTTTAAGGTCATTGTTTTCTCTCCCCTGTTTCCTCTTTACCCTCTTCGCTGTGTACTTTCTGTCCGCAGGGTTGCAGATGATCTCAGCATCAAGGTAGGAGACTTTGGCCTAGCAAGGGATGTCTAGCTATATACAGTGCCAACTACTACAGGGTCCGGAGGAGTACCAAGCTGCCGGTGAAATGGATGCCTCCCGAGACCCTTCATGATGGCATCAGCAATGAGAAGACAGATGTGGTAAACTAGAGAGACAGTCCAGATATAGCTATAACTCATTTGACAATCTGTTTCTAAATTAAGTCCAGTAGCTACAGTGTTCCCCCCTTTTCCTGGGCTAATTTCATTGACCTGCTTGGCTCTTCTCCCCACCCCCTCTATCATGTCCAATTTGGGTTGTATGTTGTAATAAGTCCATCATTAAGTTATAATCTTCGGCCGTACTTGGAAGTTGGTAATTGAAATCCAGACCTTATAAATTGATGTTTGTTAAAATCTCTAATACTAGATTCTTGACTTGATTAAATACCTTTAACAGAAATTGCTAAAGGGACAGATCCAGTGAAAGGGTTAATATTCTTTTGTAAACGCACACTGGATCATGAAAGGGACAGATCCAGTGAAAGGGTTGAATATTCTTTTGTAAACACACACTGGATCAGGAAAGCAGATCATGGACGTAAGTTTCCCATACCCGACATACAATTCCATCTCCTCCTTTTCTTTGTTTGCAGTGGTCATTTGGAGTGACCTGTTGGGAGGCGTTCAGTCTGGGGAGGACCCCCTACCCTGGTATTGAGAACCATGAGATTCTGGACCACGTCACCAAAGGAGGGAGGCTGCAGAAACCCACTCTTTGCCAAGATTAATGTGCGTTTCTGGATTGGTGCACAAAGAACTAGATAGCAAATGAAAACATCGGTTTGTAATAAACACTAGGCAGAATGCGAGGCATTGTGGGGTGAGCCTGAGTGAGTGCATATGCAGAACGGATGCCATTGTAAGCACATAGCTACACAATGTAACTGACCATGCATATAGCGCAATCTCTGTTTGCCAAATCTGACCTCAGAATGACTAACCTCTAGATAGACTCTGATCATGTCCACCAGCTCATACGTACTATAGAGCTGCTTCATACGTACTTACCGATCACCCCAATTAAACCTTGTTTGCAGTTTCGATTTTCTTTCCCATTTCGCCAAAATTTGCTAAAATAGTACCCGCAAATTATAATGACATTTGACCAAAATAATGGAAGTTGTCTCTCCACTATCAATGTGCAGGTATGAACTCATTACATCATGTTGGCTCATGAATCCTGAAGACCGGCCCACATGCATTCAGTGATCTAGTGGTCAGGCTCAAAGACTATTGGGACAATGTCGTGTAGAGTTTATACAGTACTAGTTAGAGAATAATATGATGTCATTGATTGTACAGTGCTGCAGTTTCACTTTGCTGTAACTACATGTATTGGTACAGTTGGATAATGACTCACTAGCCTCATTCCCAGACTGCTTGGCGTGGGAATGAGGCCACTCACCAGCAGGAGATTCAACTGAGAGTGATTTCTCCTGCTAGTGAGTGTACCATGTGGGATCAGAACTCGAGTATCGCAGTTTCTTGGTTTGCAAAGGACATTTCGCTGGACAGTTTAGCTACAATGAACAGGCTGTCAGACATTTCCTATAGTATTGTATTCATCTGTGATGCACATCTTATGTGACATGATAGAGGTTACAACAACACAGTAGACTGAGTTATCAATTCCAGGATACAGTACAATGACCATCTGCATGTTTCCTTGTTGCTACATATCCCATTCAGCATTATTAGAGCTTATTTATCTGTGATGCACATCACTCACATAATTAGAGGTGCTCAGCAGAGCACGTACCCCGTGCGCAACTTTGACTTGACAGCTATAGGCCTACCACTGATTATTCATACAGCATGCACGATGAGCTAGCTAGGCCACGATTTACAGCGATGTCAGCATGCAGAATGAGAGACAGTAAGTTGTGGCAGTAATGTTAGAAATTGGGTGTGGTCAAGTTGTATAAATTAGAAGCACAAATTCACGCAGCTTTTCTCAGCCTCTCGAGTAGATCTCTGGTCTGTGAGTTATGTATTTTCTGAATTCTGACACTTCTATCCTGAAATAAGCCTTCAACAAGGCTTTCACTGCTCAAACTGCTTGGACAGACAGACAGACAGACAGACAGACAAACCGATCACTCTAAGGTCAAAGGTTGATATGAGAAGCCCACAAGGAGCACCAAGGCGTACATGTACAAAGCAAGACAGTCAAGAGACAAAACAGTACAACTATTTCTGAACTTTGCAACAAAAGAGCTTCTGGCTCCAGCCTAAGTTCCATCCAGTGTTCAGCTAGAACATGCTCCATCACAGATCCGTCCAGGGGGGGCACAATCACAGAGGGGACAGGGTCGGTTACCCCTCCCATGGTGACTCATCAGTCTACTCAATGTCTGAAGGCCTCTTGTGTGCTGCAAAGTACATGTGTCCTGTAGCTTCACTCAAGACACACGCTTCTCAACCTCTGCAATGAGGGGAGCTTTCTCTGCACATCTCCTCAGTGATTCCTCATGATCCACTCTCCTGATCTCATCCTTCATCCTCCTGTCCCACATCAACTCTCTTCCCAAGATCTTCTCCGTAAAGGCCACTCCACACTCCTTCACCAGACACAGGGAAGAAATATCATCACACACTGCCTCCACTGTTCTCCCACTGACATTCTTCATACCGGCACTCAGCACTCGCTGCAGGAACCCTAACTTTCTCTCCAAAATCCGGCTCTTCATTGATTGCATCCCCATAACCAGATTGGCAGCAGTATTTGAGTGATGCTTCGGCCACCTCAGTCCTCTCTTTACCAACTCGCCCTGGAAGGACTCCACCCTCTCCACTAGTGCATGCGTCATCAACCAATTCTTGCAGCCATTCAAGAGCGTAGGCATCACACACATTTCCAGCACAGAACCAGAGGATAGAGGGCTGAGGTCCCCCTGGAAGGCACCAATGCTACCATAATGGAAGAAGGTTCGCCTTGCTTTCCAAACATTCTCCTCAACTGACCATGTTGCCAGGAGGTCCCCTTTCCACCAATACCCTAGACACATGCCTACATCCCTTGCTGGTACGACCACACCATTCACCTTGCAAACCGGGGCCGCAGTCTTCCGGCCCCTTGCGAACATCACAATCTCACATTTCCCTGCATTCAACTTGAGAAAGTTCTCCTCAGCAAACCCCTTCACCACAGCCATCTGTGCCTCTAAGGATTCCACACTAGTTGCCAAGTCCGATATCATCAGCATGCATGAAGCCTCCAGCGTAGAAGTTGTTGATAGAGAGCCCCAGCCCAGTAGCCTGCAGCTGTCTCAGAAGGGGATCCATAACAAGCAGAAAGAGAGCTGGTGACAGAACCGACCCTTGCTTCACACCCCTCTCAACTGAATAGTTCATTGACAGCCTACCATCCAGCTTCACACATGCAGATCCACCCTCATACCAGCTTTTGAGGAGTCGCCACATCCTGCCATTCACACCAACCTCATACAGCTTCTCTATAATAGCACAGGGTACTCAACCGAGTCGAAAGCTTTTGGAAGTCGTACAGACACATGTACACCTTACTCCCACCTCTCAAATACTTGGCTATTACCTCCTGGGTAGCAAAGATGGCATCAGCTCATGACACCGACTTCCTGTAGGCAGAGCCACGTGGGGTAGATCAGCCTCGAGGAACACCATCTCAAGTCTCTCAAGGAAAAGAAACTCCAACAACTTCGCCACCATAGAAGTCAACGTCACACCACAATAGCTGTCCACCTGAAGAGGATCCTTTCCACCCCCGGCACTAGCCTCGGTCCCAGGCTCTCTCTCCCCCCGTTTTTAGAGGAGAGAGCCTGGGACCGAGGCTACCCCGGCACAACCAATCCCCTCTTCAGAACATCTGGTACAACCTCCATCTCCACTATAGCATTCAGGATGTTCATCAGCCAGATGACCACACTTTCACCTCCTGCCTTTAGATGCTCCGCCACAAGCCCATCAGGGCCAGCTGCCTTCCTTCCTGAAGCTCATTCAGACCAGGTGTTGACTCTCTCCTTGATCTTGCCCATGTACTGAAGTGCTCCACCCATTTCCTTAGGAGGACCTCCGGATCACTGACAACTTCACCATCCACAACTAGCTTGCAGCATCTTGACTTCCTCCGCAGTGGGGAGCTGAACCTGTACGGGTTCCCAGATGCAAACATCCTGTCTCTCCTCTGAATACGCCTCCTCTCTGCCTGAGCCGCACAAAATCTCACTCTCCTCGTCCCCCCTTGCTGCGCATGCGCACAGGGTAATTATGACATAATTATACAACAACACTGTAGAGAGTTATCAATATGGCCTATGTATTATAGGGCACTTTAACACACTCCATCCATTAACACACTTGAGCCTTCCATCCACGTGCAAGTCTTACTCTTTGGCGGGAAGTGCAGGGTGCATATGATCTCAGCAGCCTGCTGTGGCTCATACCCATCCCAGACTGACCCGGCCGACTCCTGAGGCCTTGTCTGGTGATCATCTCCTTATAGTGTATCTGAGCCACAGCAGGCCACCCCCACTATTTGTTCTCACCCCAAATTGTCCTCCTTGGGTGGTTCACCCAACCCATCACATACATCTGCTACTTATAAATACATCTACCATCCCACTCACCCCATTGCCACTAACACTTACCAGAATAACCCTGCACTTTATCACGCTTAAAAGCGGAGACAGTGAACAGGGTGGGTGGGAGGGAGTTAACCATTCTTGGAAGATCCCAGTCGTTCTGATGGCTGATGACTTGTGCTGAGTAGTTGGCGCCTAATACTGCTTGTCCTCGTGATCCTCAACCAATCACAGTGCACCCCGCACAACACCACTCCTCTTCCTGTCGTGTGTTAACATCATTTAACTGGCATATTAACACACTCCATCCATTAACACACTTGAGCCTTCCATCCACGTGCAAGTCTTACTCTTTGGCGGGAAGTGCAGGGTGCATATGATCTCAGCAGCCTGCTGTGGCTCATACCCATCCCAGACTGACCCGGCCGACTCCTGAGGCCTTGTCTGGTGATCATCTCCTTATAGTGTATCTGAGCCACAGCAGGCCACCCCCACTATTTGTTCTCACCCCAAATTGTCCTCCTTGGGTGGTTCACCCACAGATCCCTCTGCCTAATCGCCCCAGCGATTCACAACCACCCAAGGATCACACCTTCTCGCTAACTTGGTCCCCCTAACCAATGTACACACACCACATTCTACTGGCACACAAAACAGACCACCCAACAAACTGGACATGCACTTTCATATTCACACAATGATTGGGAGCTTTTATGGGCACAAGCATACAATCAAGTTAGAACACCACAAGCTCACTCAACGTATACTCGCTCACTCAGTATCCCGTTTACTGCTGTCACAGCGATCCCACAGGCCTGAACCCTCTCCGCTGGCAGCCACATGTACACCTGATGACTCTCCAGTGCAGCCACCAATGCATGAGGTCACAGTAGTGTGAGATACCCACTCTGGAACCATGAGTCAAGGTGGAGGGCTGTCACAATCCATTGCTAGCAGGCCCTGAGAGTACTGAAAGAATTGGTCCGGTGGCCGCTTGGGCTACCACCCCCTTTCATACGAACTGAGTCCAGTGGTGAGCCCAAGTCTGAGGCCGGTGGTGGAGTAAGGGCACACAGGGGGCATAAAAAGGGGACTCCCTCTTCCCGATGGAGAGGGCGGTGATGACACGAAAATAAAGCACACACGATAGCATGACACACTAGTCTAATGCTCATCGTACACTCACTCTCACAGTGACCCCATATTATTTACCAAAGTACTGTTCCGATTACCATAGACTTCCAGGACACCAGGCATAATAGTGCTGCAGTTACCTAACCCTCAGAAGTGGCACATAGCCATATATAACACTTTGTGACCATGAAACCGGACCCACCAGTGAATGCAGGCCCACTCGACAACACTGGCCTTCACTGGCCCACTCGACAACGCTGGCCTTCACTGTCCCACTCGACAACACTGGGCTTCACTGGCCCACTCGACACCACTGGCCTTCACTGGCCCACTCGACACCACTGGGCTTCACTGGCCCACTCGACAACACTGGCCTTCACTGGCCCACTCGACACCACTGGCCTTCACTGGCCCACTCGACAACACTGGCCTTCACTTGCCCACTCGACAACACTGGCCTTCACTGGCCTACTCGACAACACTGGTCTTCACTGGCCCACTCGACAACACTGGCCTTCACTGGCCCACTCGACAACACTGGCCTTCACTGGCCCACTCGACAACACTGGGCTTCACTGGCCCACTCGACACCGCTGGCCTTCACTGGCCCCCTCGACAACACTCGTGCTAGGCAACACTGCCGATACCCTGGGTATATCGTGATATCTGATACCTGCATGTCGTTTTCAAGTATTGAAAGTCGGATACACACGTTGTACATCAGTTTTCAAGCGTCAGAACATGGCCACCACGCTGATTGTCTCCACTCCCCACATTTGTCATCTCTCTATAACAAATCTGCATTACAGCATGGACACACAAATAGCGTCAGGCTAATCTCAAGTGTACCCAGTAACTAATTTAAATTTGTCACTCAATTGGGGTATTTAAATCTAGATTTAGTTCTCAGTTTTAAAGCCACAGGACTTGGCTCAACAGGAGTCCATGTTGCATTCCTGCGGTAGACTGTCACACCAGGAACACCATCACGCACACTGTACTCGACCAGTCTAGCACACGACACATCAACGTCACTGCTGCTGCCTTTTGAGTCAGATGAAGCACGCATTTGGGACTTAGGTCGGCTCGCCTCTTCCTCACAGGGGTCCAGCCATCACTACCATCCACTGTAAACTTCATACCAGGCACACCATCTTTCATTTCATAGGCCACCGAGTCATAGTTTGTTAGATCTAGGTGACTTGATTCCGCTTCACTGACTGCACCACTGGGGTCAAGGGACTGATTATATTCAACAGGATTCTCACACTGTGTTGGATCCAGTGAGCTGTCTTCACGCTGATTGGTATCTGCGTTGGAATCAGGAGCAGGAGGGTGGGCTGACTTTTGACTGTTCGCACTGAGATGATGGGCAATAAATGGGGTACGCACCGACTGCTTACCGCTGATTGACGAGCTAGCATGTCCATCAACCGAGTCAGTGAACAGATCAGCTATGCTGTAACTCTCTCAATTTCCTGTTGCCACTGTATCTATTACAGGGTATCTCCAGGGCATGGGTATTATTACACAAGTACGGAGGTTGATCACCAACCGCTATACCACTGATATGGGACTACAGATGTACCGTGCTCGGGTCCCTCCTTACTCCACTCTCCTGCTGACCAATCAGCAACCCTCTGGTGCACGCTTGTACATTAAGCCTGACCGAGGCTTGATTCTGCTTGCAACATTGGGTAGGCTCAGAATTGACGAGAAAGACATCCCTCCTCTCAACCATACATACTTATCCTGGAGGCATGGGCTTCTCACACCTGGAGACACCTCTTAAGGTTACCCGCTCAAGGAGGTAGACGCTAACTGGGTGTGTGGCTCCACTTCCCAACAACGTACCACTGACCCGGCTTTCCAGGGGTCAACGACAAACAGATTCTATGTCACCAGGGGCTTCCTTCAATTCCACCAATCAGGGACCGGTCTGCATTATGGCCTGCAACGGTCCAAGTCGCAGCTGCCACCGTTTCAGTAAATATGTTATGGGACTGAGCCGGTATAATACGGGGCCTGCTGCATCATTACATTAAGCTCCACTCACTTCCTCTTTTGCTTTAGCAACCCTTTTTCTCAGCTGCCTCATCACCTATCCAGGAGCATAATTCCTTTAATGCTGGACTACTGCATGCTCTTGTGTTCGGGGATCCCCCTCCACTCTCCTTCAATAGGAGCAGGTTAGCCACCATGCTGGGATGCCCGCTATGATAACCTTCTTGCTCTGGCCCTGCTTCTCCACTGGACGCAAACAGCAAACGCTCTTCCTCTAATCAAGCTTCACTCGGCCTTCTCTGGGCCTCTACTGTCTTTGGGGGGGGGGGGGGGGGGGGGGGGGGGGGGGTAGGTAGGCGCCGTCATTTGTGTGTTTGCACCACAATAATGACACCCATCAGCCATGCTCCACGACATCCCCCCCAACTCTCATTGCAATGGCCCAATGGCCACTCCCATGGTAATACTTGTCCCCAGTGCTGGTTCATAGCTTTGCCGAGAGCTGGGGAGCTGCTATTATGTAACTATGGACCTTACTCTGGCCCGATCACAAACCCGACCCCGAGTCTCTGAGCAGTCAATCTACCAGGTGCACCAACCCTAGCACCGTTAGCGTACTCACAGACAGACACGCACCTGCTCAAAAGGCGCTCCACCACCAGGTTTCGCGACTCGGTCTTGCCGTTTTGACGTCAACTGCACGCCACTTCTATGCTTGGGATCAGAGTCGCATCGCTTGGACATGGAGCCATCGCAGCCTACGTTTGCATCGTCAGTGAAGGCGACGATATCGATGGCGCGGTGGACGGGACCGCCTTGCCCGTACTCTCGCACACAAGGAGGAGGTGACTGCTCAGTTAACCATTCTTGGAAGATCCCAGTCGTTCTGATGGCTGATGACTTGTGCCGAGTAGTTGGCGCCTAATACTGCTTGTCCTCGTGATCCTCAACCAATCACAGTGCACCCCGCACAACACCACTCCTCTTCCTGTCGTGTGTTAACATCATTTAACTGGCATTAAATTCCCATGCAATTGACGTCACCGGCCGTAAAACAACCGAAACGCCCTCCGTTATACTCCGTTTCTCTCATAAGACAATGGTAATTTCTAGTGATCTTAGAAACGCAAGCAGCTCGGAACTTACGAAGTCAACTGTCGCTGTAGCGCAGTTACCATGCCGATTAGATCGAGCAGCTACGCGACCTGGAGTGCAAGTGAGTCAGTAGTTTTCGTTCAGCTGCCATTGAACTCCACGTTCTTTTGCCATACGGAAGTAGCTAGTCAGTCACGTGGTTTTGTGACGTAATTGCAACCGCTCTATATATAGTACAATGAACGCTGTTTCCTTGTTGTTACATATCCCATTCAGCATAATTTGAGCTTATTCACTGTGCCGTAATGACTCGCATATTGTCATATACAACAACACTGCATTGGCATCCTATCACAGAGTCGGTAGACTCTGTATGTAGGGATATATAATAGTCTGCAGCACAGCAGTGATTCCAGTAGCAGCTACGCTGTGGATACAAGCGAGCCGGAGAGGACTACAACCAATTCAAAGAGAGGACTACAAGCAAGGAGACAACTACAAGCAAGGAGAGGACTACAAGCAAGGAGAAGACTACAAGGAGAAAAACCAGGTATATGTGCTAGCAACTTGCCTGCAATGCAGCATCAATGTAAGGTAGGGCGGGGTAATTCGGGCCACGGGCCACTTCAACGTTGCAACAGGAAATAAGCATCCGTTGGATTCTTGCTTCTATAGTGAGTTGTAGGCAGGTTGAGTCCTTGGATATACATGGCCAGAAGTTTGCTTAAAGTCTGTCCGTTTTTAGTTACCGTTGACCTGAAGTTGAAGTGGTCCGAATTACCCCGTGGCCCGAATTACCCCGCCCTACCTTAGTCTTCATTCAAGAACAAGAATTGGCTAGCACATCATTGCAGATAACAGTCATGGAAAGCAAATTGATCCAGAGGAAAATTTCGGCCGAGTTACAAGTAGTTGTACCAGATTTATGAAAGCCAGATACTTCTTGCTGTAGAAGCCCCAGCGCCGGCGCGAGCTAGGTACGGCCACTGGCGAACATAGAGGCGTGAAGCGCCGATCTGTCCGCGCGAAGCGCGGAAAATTTATTTCACCTTCATTTTTCACCTGTCTGGATGGGCTCTCGTGGCACCTTCGTGCTTTGCACTGCACTGTAACTGCTTTCTGCTTTCCGTGACATCCGTGACCGAATATGAATGGAGATGTCACGATAATGCGCGCTTTGCGCGTAAGGTATACCGGGCCCACGCCTACTAATTAGGGCGAGCCCCACATTGAAGACACGAACTATAAACACTTACAGTCTACTTCAACAAGGCCACAGCGACTTGGATCTGGAGACTGTCTGACTAAGACACGTACCTCAACAAGGCATGACTGAGACACGAGCTATGAACAGTCCACCAGAACCGTACCTATAGGCGACTAAAAAGTGGTACGGCCAAAACCGTACCGGCCGTACTGCATGGCCGCGCCGGCCCTGAGCCCTGTTCTCACTTAAAAATTTGGCTCCTGGTGTCATATCAATTTGTCTATTCACACATAGTGTGGCATAGTCATTTGAGCTAAGTAGGAGTAACAAATGATAATGATTTGAACAAATGTCCATGCATGTTTCAAGCATGCAGCTAAATATTTCACCAGGCTAAAAAACATACTTTCATTTTCATCAGTTGAATGTCTTTTTTTACATGTAGCTAACTTTATCCAATTTGAAAACTTTCCAGTATAATATACGCTCTTCACTCATCATCACATGCAGGATGTATCTCAAGTTCTGTCTAGCAGTTTGTCTGTGTCTGCTGACACAAGCAAAGAGCACCGCACAGCAAACTGAACCAGAAGGTATGTATAGCTTGTGTGCATGACTTCATTGCTTTCACAGAGTCTTGCATCTATAATCACTTTATTCTACAGTTCAATTTACAATGAGATCCGACATTAGAGGTCTCAGAAAGTGTTCAATCGTTCTGTAACTCTTTTGCAGGCAACCACAGCCATCAGCAGTGTTCCTGCCCTAACACCACCACTTGGGTCCCCATTCCATTGACCCAGCTAGGAGCATCCTATTTCAATGACACTTTTGTACCAGCCACACTGTCATACACCATCATCGACTCGGTACCAGCTGAAGCAGGAGAAGTGTTAGTATTTGCAGACATAAATTCAGGGGTAGGTGCTCCCACTATCCACGCCAACATCAAACTCTACACTGAGAACAGGGGAATCAAATACATCAAGTATGTTGTTCTCCGCACATGGCATGCACAAAATGATGCAATTAGCTACAACTCAGACAACCTCTGGTTTCCAATGCCAACCAACAGACGACTCTATGTAGAGTATCCACTTACTTGTGCTGGACATTGTGGAGGTGTATTCTCCATCATAGGATACCGCTGACCACTGTAGAATGTGTGAAACTGGCTACAGGAAAACTGCGATTACAGATCAACTCTGTAAAGTAATTGGCTGCACGTTTATTATTATTGACTAACGGTTCATAGGGTTTCTTTGAGAGTATAATTATGTAAAGCCTTATTTGTGCATTTGGCTATTGATAGGAGGCCTGCTGTAGTTTTCCTTCTTGTTTGCTTACTTTGTTTTCGCTGAATAGTACTGTCTGCACAATTGGTGTTGCTGTCACCTTCATATTTTGATGTATCATGTACTTTTCTATCTCTGCATGCTGCAATCAAAAAAGATCGACCAAAATTTTATGTCACTTGCATAAAAGCAACCAGCCTTGGGAGGGGTATGAGACAGGGTATTGATGAAAATATACATTTGAGATGTGGGCTAACATAATAAGTGCATAAAATAATAATATCTGCACAGTCTATTATGCTGTCAACCGTTCAGGCCTAGAAAGAGGCAAAAGTGACGCCAAATCCTCTCTCACCATTCCGCTCATGATTGTTTTATCCATCTATCCTGTGGTTAATGGCATATTGTAAACAGTGCCTGACCTACTCAATGCAGAAGCTAGTAATTTAAAGTAACTTAAGAAACTACACAAAGAGTTATATAATCAACAGCATGATATTAGTAATCAACAGCATGATATTAGTAATTCCAGCAACATCAACCCTACAGGGGCATTTAAAATGCTGGATGTGCTTTGGTCACTATCAGGTATAGCGACAGACATTTTGGGAGTTATCGGGTACATCGTGAGATTTCAATTTTTTTTGACTGGACAGACGACGGACAGACGGACAGAACTGATTGTTTAAGATCAAGGTCAAGGTCAAGGTTCATTGATAAAGCCCTACGCAGGGCAACGCATATCAACTGACTCAGTATGTCAGAAAGAGTTTTCTATACTTATAGCTACAAAAAGTGGATATTACAGTCCACTATCTGTGTCAGCCCAAATGACGTCTATAGATGCCATTTAGACCCTATGCTCTTGTAGGGCTTCTCATCAGTCAAAAAGAATGTCCTTTAAAGGCTTCGTGTATGATGTGCCAGCATGTCTGATCTGGCCCAATTAAGTTTAGGTAGACCCTGGGCGAGAATCCAGTCGACATCCACTTTTGACCTCTGATTGCTGGGCTTGTGGGTGGTCATGAATAGTATTGCCAGAGGGGGCTCTCGATGTGTGTGAGCCCCACTGTGGGAGAGGAGGACCTACGAAGGTAGTGTGTGCTGAATGCATGAAAATGTGTTGTCTTGGGGGTAAGAATTCAAAGGTGTAGGGATAGCAGAAAAGCAAAAAGTAAGGAACAAGGTAGGGATGATGGCATAAAACAGTTCAGTATACAACCCATCTTAATTACATACAACCACGACATAATTCATATCACCAGTAAATGTGGTCAATGGGATGCAAATGAAGCAATGTTTATCCCAGATGCATGGTCATGGTTTTCCCAGAGAGGGGCACACATAGCCCCACTTCCTAACCAACAAGAAGACTTCCAGCGCTAGCTACTGTTCAGCCAATTAATAAAATGAGTTCCATCGTAAACATATGACAGAATGCTTCACAAAACTCCACAGACATTAGGCTTTGCACTATTGGTAAACTAATCCTGTTATAGTACAGTTGTCAGGGATTTTTGGCAGTAAACCAACAGAGTCCGAGGGCGACAGCCCGAGGACGAGGTTTGTTTACGTCACCATGACAACAGCTATATATAGCTATAACTACATTCCAATTGCCTCTTTGTTAACTGGTGCATTTTGTCTCCAGCAGCTGCTTTTCTGAGCACATAGCTGTTTCCTTTGTTGCTAGTAGAGAAGAACGGCACATAATTAGCTATACAGCTTATTTCTAGCCTTGTTTCCAGGATCTCCAGTCTACATACAACTGCTTGCAGTGTGCAAATATGGAGGGGAATATGCTGCATAAAGTGGAGGTGGAAATGGCCTAGGCTCGAGGCTTGGATATTTCTGCACCCACACATAATACAACCACTGTTTGTGCATGCACGCAGGCATGCTTTAAAGTTTTTTGTGGTGAGAATTCCCTAAAGCTAAGACTGAAGCAGGACTAACCGCCATAGCCTCAAGTGATTCAATTAAGTATTTTGCAGTAACAAGTTAGAAATCTTCAGACTTGCTAAGACAATGCCTTTAGTGGCAATTTTATGAGCTGGCATCCAGCCCATAGTTACAGCACCAACATTATGTTTGGCATGCATGCTGTTGCTGCACTGCTGTGAATCTACTGTTGGAGAGAATGCAAAGGAGGAAATACTGGTTACTAGGTATCCACCTGTGAATTTCAATAGTTTGGGGTGGTAACTTGCATGCAGGTGTTGGTAACTCGATACTGCTGAAGTGTGTTCCTCATTAGCCTGTTCCTCATCTGAAGGACATAATGACATTCATATCACCAGTAAATGTGGTCAATGGGATGCACATGAATCCCCGAGGCATGGTCATGGTTTTCCCGGAGAGGGGCACACATAGCCCCACTTCCTAACGGACAAGACGTTTTTCAGCGCTACTGTTCAGCCGATTAAAAAAATTTCCAGAGTAAGTTCCATCGTAAACATTACAGAATGCTTCACAAAACTCCACAAATTGAATCAGACATTAGGCATTAGAAAACTACTCCCAAAAACTAATAGTTATAGTGCAGGTGTCAGGAATTTATGGCAGTAAACCAACCGAGTCCGAGGTTTGTTTACGTTGCTATAAATCCCTGACACCTGTACTAACTACATTCCAATTGCCTCTGTTAACTGGTGATTGTTGTGTATTTTGTCTTCAGCAGCTGCTTTATGAGCACATAGCTGTCTCCTTCGAGAAGAATAACACATAATTAGCTTTACAGGTTGATTTCAAGCCTTGTTTCCAGGATCTCCAGTCTACGTACGATTGCTAGAAGTATGCAAATATGGAGGGGGAATGCTGCAAACAGCGGAGGTGGAAATAGCCTGGGCTCGATACTTGCACCCACATGTAATGCAATGTGCATGCATGAAGGCATGCTTTAAAGTTTTTGTGGTGAGAATTCCCTAAAGATAAGGCTGAAGCGGGACTAACCACCATAGCCTCAAGTGTTTCAATGAAGTGTTTTCTAGTGACAAGTTTGCAATCTTTGCTAAGACATGCCTTTTTAATTAGAGGCAATTTTATGAGCTGGCATCCAGCCCATAGTTACAGCACCAACATTATGTTTGGCGTGCATGCTGTTGCTGTGCTGCTGTGAATTGTGTTAGAGAGAATGCAAAGGAGGAAATGCTGTGAATTTGTGTGTTCCGTTACTTTTGGCAAAGGAGGAAATGGTTAGGAATCATAGCTGCCTGTGATTTTCAGGCTGTGTAACAGCTTGGGGTGGTAACTTACATGCAGGTGTTGGTAACTCATACTGCTGAAGTGTGTTCCCATTCTGATTAGTCTGTTCCTCATCTGCACGACATAATGACATTCATATCACCAGTAAATGTGGTCAATGGGATGCACATGAAGCAATGTTTATCCCAGATGCATGGTCACGGTTTTCCCAGAGAGGGGCACACATAACCCCACTTCCTAACCAACAAGAAGCTATATACTGTTCAGCCGATTAATCAGACTAAGTTCCACTGTCGTAAACATGAGAGAATGCTTCACAAAACTCCACGAAGTGCATCAGACATTACGTTTTACGCTTGGCACTATCGGTAACAAATCCCATAATATTGGACAACAATTATGGGACAGAAGTTGGCAGTCGGGAGAGTATAAAACAGCAGTGAAGCAACCATATAGACTTTTTGCAGTGATATAGATGGTCACTTTAATTGCATATTTAAAAATTATGGTCTTGCTGGTTTATTTTGCACTTTGTCCTCGTCCCCAGGACATAACCCGGCCTTCTTTGCACGCGGCGGGCCGCTATAGTGGCCCTACAGCGATTTTGAACGGTTAGCTTTTAAACACCTGTATGCGTTAGTGAACGTTAGTACGGCGATGTGGTGTAGTGAGTAGGCGCGTGAATGGTAATACGAAAGTCGGCGGTTCGAATCCAGTCTTTGTTTTTTATCTTTCATTTTGGTTTTTCTAACTTATTAATTATTCATAAGTATATCCCAGAGTTGAAGGTCACCTTAAGCTCGTCCATATCCAATAATCCTTTTCGGCCCCACAAAGCACAGCCACCAAACAGGTGATACATGAATACTGTAACTAAGTTCCAATAACACAATGAATGATTAGCTATTTCAATGCACCTGACCTATAGCTAGATCAAGTCAGTTGAAGATACGGCAAGTCAGCAACATGGCTTCTCACAGTGTGCTAGCTCTGCTCTTTGCTGTGAGCTGTTTTGGCTGCAATAGGGGTGACATGGCCAGTGTGCCTGTCCCCTACCCCGTTAGAATTCTGAGCACTAATCAGGAAGAATGCCTCTTCGATGACCAGCAGCAGACTGTCATAGCTGAAGTAGAGCAAGACCTTCAGAACATTTTGTGGAGCTATTTTGGTAGACTAGCTAGCTAGTTGAATGTTGTACATACATTTATGGCTCACTGTTATAACTTTGCTCTGCTCGCCTCTCCAGGAATTGTGTGTTCCAACCTCACCAACCCTGAGAATGGCGAGGTGGTTCAGGTACTTGGTGGCAATGTTCCCGGCACTGTGGCAAAACTACTCCTGCAATGTTAACTACACACTATTTGGGAATGTGAGCAGGGAGTGTGTCAGTAATAGCATGGAGGTGGTGTGGACTGGGGAGGCTCCCACTTGTCAACGTAAGCTGCTGTTAGTAAATGCACATGGTTGGTCTGCATTGTATACATGCAGGTCTTGTATGTTCTCGCTTGCCAAAATTACGCTAGCTATAGCAGTTTGTCTGTGTCTGCTGACACAAGCAAAGAACACCGTGAGCACCGCACAGCATACTGATTCAGAACCAGAAGGTATGTATAGCTTGTGTGCACGACTTCATTGCTTTCACAGAGTCTTGCATCTATAATCACTTTATTCTACAATTCAATTTACAATGAGATCCGACATTAAAGAGCTCTCAGAAAGTGTTCAATCGTTCTGTAACTCTTTTGCAGGCAACCACAGCCATCAGCAGTGTTCCTGCCCTAACACCACCACTTGGGTCCCCATTCCATTGACCCAGCTAGGAGCATCCAATTTCAATGACACTGTTGTACCAGCCACATACACCATCCCAAACTCGGTACCAGCTGAAGCAGGAGAAGTGTTAGTATTTGCAGACATAAGTTCAGGGGGAGGTGCTCCCACTATCCACGCCAACATCAAACTCTACACTGAGAACAGGGGAATCAAATACATCAAGTATGTTGTTCTCCGCACATGGCATGCACAAAATGATGCAATTAGCTACAACTCAGACAACCTCTGGTTTCCAATGCCAACCAACAGACGACTCTATGTAGAGTATCCATTTACTTGTGCTGGACATTGTGGAGGTGTATTCTCCATCATAGGATACCGCTGACCACTGTAGAATGTGTGAAACTGGCTACAGGAAAACTGCGATTACAGATCAACTCTGTAAAGTAATTGGCTGCACATTTATTATTATTGATTAACGGTTCATAGGGTTTCTTTGAGAGCATAATTATGTAAAGCCTTATTTGTGCATTTGGCTATTGATAGGAGGCCTGCTGTAGTTTTCCTTCTTGTTTGCCTACTTTGTTTTCGCTGAATAGTACTGTCTGCACAATTGGTGTTGCTGTCGCCTTCATATTTTGATGTATCATGTACTTTTCTATCTCTGCATGCTGCAATCAAAAAAGATCAACCAAAATTTTATGTCACTTGCATAAAAGCAACCAGCCTTGGGAGGCTTAGGAGACAGGGTATTGAGGAAAATATACATTTGAGATGTGGGCTAACATAATAAGTGCATAAAATAATAATATCTGCACAGTCTATTATGCTGTCAACCGTTCAGGCCTAGAAAGAGGCAAAAGTGACGCCAAATCCTCTCTCACCTTTCCGCTCATGATTGTTTGTCCATTCTATCCTGTGGTTAATGCCATATTGTAAACAGTGCCTGACCTACTCAATGCAGAAGCTTCTCCACACAGTAATTTAAAGTAACTTGTGTAAGAAACTACACAGAGAGTTATAATCAACAGCATGATATTAGTAATTCCAGCGACATCAACCCTACAGGGGCATTTAAAATGCTGGATGTGCTTTGGTCACTATCAGGTATAGCGACAGACATTTTGGGGGTTATCGGGTACATTGTGAGATTTCAAAAAAAAAATTTGACTGGACAGACGACGGACAGATGGACAGAACTGATTGCTTAAGATCAAGGTCAAGGTTCATTGATAAAGCCCTATGCAGGGCAACACATATCAACTGAACTCAGAATGTCAGAAAGAGCTTTCTATACTTATAGCTATAAAAAGTGGATATTACAGTCCACTATCTGTGTCAGCCCAAATGATGTCTATAGATGTCATTTAGACCCTATGCTCTTGTAGGGCTTCTCATCAGTCAAAGAGAATGTCCTTTAAAGGCTTCGTGTATGATGTGCCAGCATGTCTGATCTGGCCCAAGTTTAGGTAGACCAATCCAGTCGACATCCACTTTTGACCTCTGATTACTGGGCTTGTGGGTGGTCATGAATGTCATTAACGGTATTGCCAGAGGGGGCTCTTGATGTGTGTGAGCCCCACTGGGAGAGGAGGACCTACGAAGGTGGTGTGTGCTGAATGCATGAAAATGTGTTGTCTTGGGGGTAAGAATTCAGTAGGGATAGCAGAAAAGCAAAAAATAAGGAACAAGGTAGGGATGATGGCATAAAACAGTTCAGTATACAACCCATCTTAATTACATACAACCACGACAAATGAATGACATTCATATCACCAGTAAATGTGGTCAATGGGATGCACATGAAGCAATGTTTATCCCAGATGCATGGTCACGTTTTCCCGGAGAGGGGCACACATAGCCCCACTTCCTAACAGACAAGATGTTTATCAGTGCTACTGTTCAGCTGATTAAAAAAATTTCCAGAGCAAATGCCATCGTAAACATTACAGACTGCTTCACAGAACTCCACAAAATTGCATCAGACATTAGGCATTAGTAAACTACTCCCAAAAGTAATAGTTATAGTGCAGGTGTCAGGGATTTATGGCAGTAACCAACCGAGTCCGAGGTTTGCTATAAATCCCTGACACCTGTACTAACTACATTCCAATTGCCTCTGTTAACTGGTGATTGTTGTCTTCAGCAGCTGCTTTTCTGAGCACATAGCTATTTCTTTTGTCAATCTCCCCTCCCAAGGCCCTTGACTTGTTGCACTATAAACCACTGAAATAGGGGCGGGCTAAGCGGATTGATGCGTAGTTTGGTGGATCTGGCAGAGACTAAGTCAAAAGTACGTCCCCCCAAAAAATTTGTCTGGGCATGGGCAGTTTAGTGTGACACACCCCCATAATATGCACAGGTGTGCATGCCTCAGGGATATCCATATACTGTGCAATGTACCACAACCTATGTGGGACACCCCCTTTGAGAACGTTACTTAATTCTAGGCTAGAGTTACTGATTCATTTTCTCATTAATGGCTTGTTGACAGGCACCAACAGTAACCTAGCTATAGCTACTACCTGGAGTACAACATAAAGCAGCAAGCGACGTTTTGGCTAGTGTGGGTGGCTGAAGAAAGAAGATGCATACAGGACTGTTTGCAAACACTAATATGATTTGAGCCAATCATGTGTACATGAGCATGGTAGTAGCTAGCTAGCAATATATATGGATGCAGTACAAAATACAAACTGAATAGACATATGAATGACTACCAAGACAAGGTAGTTGAGGGGTGCCAACTTTAGTTTGGGGTCAATTGGCCAAGTGCATGGGGACTCAGCAAATACTACCAGCTCCTGTCTCTGCTATCAATCACTCATCCACTCCAAACTCGTTGCTTGCACTGCATGTTCGAATTGCACATTTGTGGGTGTGATTAGGGTCACAGTGGGTTACGTACGGTTTTAGCGCATGCGTAGTTGATGAATCTGAGTCGAAAGTACGTCCCCCCTAGCCTCGTTCCCAGTCCCACACCCAGCTTTCCATCGCTGCTTAGTACGGTAAACCTACGCTTTACCGTACTAAGCAGCGACGGAAAGCTGGGCGTGGGACAGGGAACGAGGCTACGTCCCCCCCAAAATTCGCCTGGATCGGCCGATCGGTAGCCTCGTACCCAGGCGCACTTCTGCGTTTCGCGGCGCCTGGGAACGAGGCTAGCCGATCGGAGGGAGGACACAATCACATGATGCACTTTTAATTGAGATCGAGAATCAGTGAGCATGAGCTCGTACTGGTAGCTATTGTACACTCGCACTGCGAAGTCGATTTAGTTGGGGCGCCCTTTGCTAAATTTTTGCAGTCGCAGTACACTGATTCTCAGTAGAGCATTTACAGATCGAGCGCCCTTGTGTAGTCCACTGCTAGCATCTTAAATGCGTTCAAGAATGCCGCTAGTAGGAATGTGATAACTAACTACGTGATTTTGTCAAGACATGACGTCGTGTCATCCGGACCTCCTCTGAGCACTACTGTGCGTTGCAAGTTTGGTGTTGCTCTCTTGTTTGGCTCTGGAGTTATATTTTGTCAGAGATAAAAAATATGTGACCCTCTAAGCATAAACCACACATTCACTGCAAATTTACGTTACGTGGGTTCAAAGTTCAATGGCTCCTAATTCACACTTCTTCGTCAGATGAGGAACAGGCTAATCGGGAATATACTTCAGCAGTATCAAGTTACCAACACCTGCATGCAAGTTACCACCCCAAGCTATTGAAATTCACAGAGTAACAAGTATTTCCTCCTTGCATTCTCTCCAACAGTAAAGAACACAGATTCACAGCAGTGCA
Organism: Axinella damicornis; assembly: GCA_963931865.1. Taxonomy (NCBI): domain Eukaryota; kingdom Metazoa; phylum Porifera; class Demospongiae; order Axinellida; family Axinellidae; genus Axinella; species Axinella damicornis. The sequence continues at coordinate 2,742,403 of OZ007508.1, read as the reverse complement.
ACAACAGCATACATGCCAAACATAATGTTGGTACTGTAGCTATGGGCTGGGTGCCAGCTCATAAAATTGCCCCTCATTTAAAAGGCATGTCTTAGCAAGATTGCTAACCTGTCACTGTGAAATACTTCACTGAAATACTTAAAGCTACGGCGGTTAGTCCAGCTTCATTTAGCTTTAGGGAATTCTCACAACAAAACTTAAAGCATGCCTGCGTGCATGTACAGACAGTGGTTGCATTATGTGTGGGTGCAGAAATAACCAAGCCTCGAGCCCAGGCCATTTCAACCTCCGCTGTTTGCAGCATTCCCCCTCCATATTTGCATACTGCAAGCAATCGTACGTAGACTGGAGATCCTGGAAACAAGACTGTAAAGTTAATTATGTGCTGTTCTTCTCTATTTATAATAGCAACAAAGGAGACAGCTATGTGGCACTGCTCAGAAAAGCAGCTGCTGAAGACAAAATATACAACAATCACCAGTTAACAAAGAGGCAATTTATTATTAACTATTGCCATGACAACATGGTACATTTAGGAGATCACACCACTAACTTGCCAGTTGTGCTATTGTTGTGACTCACTGAGTGTAACTTGGCTTGCAATTAGCTCAACGTAGCTGTATACTGCACAATCATAATGAAGAACCTGTTGTACAGAATGCATTCTGTTGGCATTTGCACACAATTTTGTGCCCACGCATCACTGTGACAATTGAACTATGACTAGAATTGACCACCAACAATATTATGTACCATGTATATTTTGTCTTCAGCAGCTGCTTTTCTGAGCCGCTGTTCTTCTCTATTAGCAACAAAGGTGATAGCTCTGACAGAGCTATCACAGCACATAATTATCTTTTTAGCAGAGCTAGAACAGCACATAATTAGCTTTACAGGTTGATTTCAAGTCTTGTTTCCAGGATCTCCAGTCTACATAATAATTGCTTGCAGTATGCAAATATGGAGGGGGAATGCTGCAAACAGCGGAGGTTGAAATGGCCTGGGCTCGAGGCTTGGTTATTTCTGTACACACATACTGCAACCACTGTCTGTGCATGCATACAGGCATGCTTTAAAGTTTTTGTGGTGAGCTAAGAGAAGCTGGACTAACCACTGTAGCTTCAAGTATTTCAATGAAGTATTTTACAGTGACAAGTTAGCAATCTTGCTAAGACATGCCTTTTAAATGAGTGGCAATTTTACAAGCTGGCACCCAGCCCATAGTTACAGCACCAACATTATGTTTGGCATGCATGCTGTAATTGTTGCGCTGCTGTGAATCTGTGTTCTTTACTGTTGGAGAGAATGCAAAGGAGGAAATACTGGTTACTAGGTATCCACCTGTGAATTTCAATAGTTTGGGGTGGTAACTTGCATGCAGGTGTTGGTAACTCGATAGTGCTGAAGTATGTTCCCTGTTCCTCTTCTGCAGGACTCAGACAAAAGTGACATTCATATCACCAGTAAATGTGGTAAATGGGATGCACATGAAGCAATGTTTATCCAGGACGCATGGTTATGGTATTCCCAGAGAGGGGCATGCACATATAGCCCCACTTCCTAAACAACAATCCAGCGCTAGCTACTGTTCAGCCGATTAATAAAATGGTCAGAGTAAGTTCCATCGTAAACATGAGAGAATGCTTCACAAAACTCCACAGACATTAGGCTTGGCACTATTTGTAAACTAATCCCTAGTTATAGTAGTTGTCAGGGATTTTTGGCAGTAAACCAACCGATTGTCATGGTGATGTAAACAAACCTCGTCCTCAGGCTGTCGTCCTCGGACTCGGTTGCAATTATTGCAACCGAGTCCGAGGACGACAGCCCGAGGACGAGGTTTGCTTACATCACCATGACAACAGTTATATATAGCTAACTACATTCCAATTGCCTCTTTGTTAAATGGTGATTATTGTGCATTCTGTCTTCAGCAGCTGCTTTTGTGAGCACATAGCTGTCTCTTTTGTTGCTAAATAGAGAAGAACGGCACATAATTAGCTATACAGCTTATTTTTAGCCTTGTTTCCAGGATCTCCAGTCTACATACGACTGCTTAAAGTATGCAAATATGTAGGGGGATATGCTGCAAACAGCGGAGGTTGAAATGGCCTGGGCTCAAGGCCTAGTTATTATGCCACCACTGTCTGTGCATGTGCGCAGGCATGCTTTAAAGTTTTTTGTGGTGAGAATTCCCTAAAGCTAAGGCTGAAGCTGGACTAACCGCCGTAGCTTCAATGAAGTATTTTACAGTGACAGGTTAGCAATCTTGCTGAAACATGCCTTTAAATGAGTGGCAATTTTATGAGCTGGCACCCAGTCCATAGTTACGGTACCAGCATTATGTATGCTGTTGTTGCGCTGCTGTGAATCTGTGTTCTTTACTGTTGGAGAGAATGCAAAGGAGGAAATACTGGTTACTAGGTATCTACCTGTGAATTTCAATAGTTTGGGGTGGTAACTTGCATGCAGGTGTTGGTAACTCGATAGTGCTGAAGTATGTTCCCTGTTCCTCATCTGCATGCCTCAGACAAAAGTGACATTCATATCACCAGTAAATGTGGTCAATGGGATGCACATGAATTATCCGAGACGCATGGTGACCGTCATGGTTTTCCCAGGGAGGGGCATGCACATATAGCCCCACTTCCTAAACAACAAGAAGATTTCCAGCGCTAGCTATACTGTTCAGCCGATTAATAAAATGTTCAGAGTAAGTTCCATCATAAACATGAGAGAATGCTTCACAAAACTCCACAGACATTAGGCTTGGCACTATTTGTAAACTAATCCCTAGTTATAGTAGTTGTCAGGGATTTTTGGCAGTAAACCAACCAAGTCCGAGGACGACAGCCCGAGGACGAGGTTTGTTTACATCACCATGACAACAGTTATATATAGCTAACTACATTCCAATTGCCTCTTTGTTAACTGGTGATTGTCGTGCATTTTGTCTTCAGCAGCTGCTTTTGTGAGCACATAGCTGTTTCTTTTGTTGCTAATAGAGAAGAATGGCACATAATTAGCTATACAGCTTATTTTTATATAGCCAGTAATTGTTTCCAGGATCTCCAGTCTACATATGACTGCTTACAGTGTGCAAATATGGAGGGGGATATGCTGCAAACAGCGGAGGTTGAAATGGCCTGGGCTCGAGGCCTGGTTATTTCTGCACCCACACATAATGCAACCACTGTCTGTGCATGCACGCAGGCATGCTTTAACGTTTTTTTTTGTGGTGAGAATTCCCTAAAGCTTAGGCTGAAGCTGGACTAACCGCCATAGCCTCAAGCGTTTCAATTAAGTATTTTACAGTGACAAGTTTTAATTAGTGGCAATATTATGAGCTGGCACCCAGCCCATAATTACAGTACCAACATTATGTTTGGCATGCATGCTGTTGCTGCACTGCTGTGAATCTTTACTGTTCGAGAGAATGCAAAGGAGGAAATACTGGTTACTAGGTATCTACCTGTGAATTTCAATAGTTTGGGGTGGTAACTTGGATGCAAGAGGAGTTGGTAACTCGATACTGCTGAAGCGCTACTGTTCAGCCAATTAATAAAATTTCCAGAGTAAGTTCCATCGTAACCATTACAGAACGCTTCACAAAACTCCACAAATTGCATCAGACATTAGGCATTGGTAAACTACTCCCAAAAGTAATAGTTACAAGTGTCAGGGATTTATGGCAGTAAACCAACCAAGTCTGAGGTTTGTTTACATTGCTAAAAATCCCTGACACCTGTACTAACTATATTCCAATTGCCCCTTTTTTAACTGGTGATTGTTGTGTATTTTGTCTTCAGCAGCTCCTTTTCTGAGCACATAGCTATTTCTTTTGTCAATCTCCCCTCCCATGCAAGGCCCCTGACTTGTTGCGCTATAAACAGGACAGGCTAAGCGGATTGATGCGCAGTTTGGTGGATCTGGCAGAGACTAAGTCGAAAGTACGTCCCCCCCCAAAAATTCGTCCGGGCATGAGCAATTTAGTGCGACACACCCCCATAATATGCACATGGTGGGCAAAGTACACACAGGACTGTCCTGAGAAGGGATGCTGAATTAAGAAGGAACGCTGAACAACTGCTGGTGAAGCTGTAAACAGAAGCGATGAAGCTGTCATGAGGTACAGAGATGGACATTACATGGTTTAAGTATGACTTCCTGCTATTTCAGTTCCAAAGTACTTACTATTAAGACATTTTTCAATTCACTCTATCGACTTCCTACCTCCAGTAGGTAAGTCTGCTTTCGCAGTGATGCTGCATATTACATAATTATTGTGCTCAGTATACAGGATTGTAGTATAGTCTCGGTACACTCGCGCATGGCGGAGGAGTCTGGTCGAGGACCCCTCACCCGAAAATAGGCCCACCCTTGACTCGAAAGTAGGCCCACCCAATTCGAAAGTAGGCCCCCCCAAGTACATGCGTAAAATCAGCAAATATACGAGTGCCATACTGCAACAGTCATTCTAGCAAGGCTTAACTACTACTACTCCCGGAGTTTCTTGGTGAGCAGGAAAAATCTCTTCGTGTGTGGAACAGCAAACAAGACAGCAGGACTCTGGACTGCTTGAATGACTTATGTAGAGTGCATAGAGTGCGCAGACTATCTTCGGGACTTGCCGATTGCTGCTGCTTCCGAGAAATCCGTACTGGACCGTAGTGCGCTGCTAGCTATAGTGCTATGCTAGGCGATTGCACACGCGAAGACACAAACATGCAATGCACAGCGCGTGCACGGTCTCATGTCATGCACTCAGTACACAGCTGATTATGCAATGGCATGCAACATAATGAAATTCATTGCAAATAGTTACCGCGATGCCAGCCTTCATTTCTTAGTCCAACCTCTTTGACAGTACTTCTTCCGGAGCTATTCAAGTGCTTTCCTAATAGGGTGGGCGTACTTTCGAGTAATAAATGACCCTTTGCAACAACTTGTCGCGAAAAAGGGGGGTGGGCGTATTTTCGAGAGACTACTATATAATACTACCTGTATTAACGAGGGGCAACCGCACTCCTGGTGAGTTTGGCATGTAAGCGTCAGTGAACGACAGTGATCACGGCCGTGTGGTCAGAATCTTCGTGTGCCTTTCCTAAGAACGGTACTGCCACCGGAAGTCGAAGAGAGCGCTCGAGCACGGCGAGACAAAAGCGCTCATATCTCCACCACCAAGGTGAGTTTCAACACCAACTTTTTACATTCAGGTCAGGGCATGATAGCGATCACTGCGGTATAGTCAGAATTTCTGTAGGTCAAGCCTAAGTACTCAAACATTATATATATTATGTTAATTAATTAATTATTTATTTACGCGGCACAATTTTTCCTATACCAGGAGTGTAATGTGGATGCACTCTCTGCACCATTACCTAACCACCCATCTGAAAATAATCTTTTAGGTCATTGCCTTTCTCAAAATAAAACTACAAAACCAATTTTTATGTCAGCTGCAATAGTTAACAATGCCAAACCATATAACATGACAAGTAATAAAAAACATTTGAAAATGTAGCAGGATGTAGGAATACCAGAACGGCAAAAAGTAAGGAAACAAGAGGGATGACCGAACATAACAGTGAAGTATACAACCACCCCTACAGAGATCTTTTTCCATATACACATGTACAATGAAAAAAGATATGTAGGTGTGATTGTATACTTCACTGTTATGTTCGGTCATCCCTCTTGTTTCCTTACTTTTTGCCGTTCTGGTATCCCTACATCCTGCTACATTTTCAAATGTTTTTTATTACTTGTTTATGTAATTTTTTTGGCAGCAGGCGCATGTTTGAGCTGAAGTTTGCTGCAGACGTCAGTGACCTCACAGGCACCTGGGCAGTAGGTGTCCTTGCCTTGATTGGCTGAAGAATCAGGCCCGGGCATCTCAAGTCAACTGTAACAAAGCCACTGAGTTCTCCCTGTCCGAAGACCATGGCATAGGCAGTTTATAGCAGGGACGTTCATATGGTGTTGAGAGTTGAGATAGGCATTCACCCTGCTCACAGAATACAGTATAGGTAGCAGTATAGCTAAATCATGCGTACAGGGACTAACCTCAGCCTCGTTTGTTTGACAACAAAACAGTCAACGCATCTTCCCCCCCACTGTTTCTAATTCAGCGATCTTGAGTAAAAATTACGCTCGTTGCTAAGTGATCGTTTAGGTGCGCATATGCGCATGCGTACAAACGTGAAAATGGCGTGACAAACGAAGCCATAGTTATTGAGTGGGCAGCTGCAGCCGCATACTTGCCAACCGTCCCGGAATTTCCGGGACTGTCCCGGAAAGTGACCTTTTGTCCTGCTGTCCCGGAAACAATCAAAATTGTCCCGGAAATTATACACGTGGCCTAGGCGTTTACTACGCATACAAGCAAGTCTGTCTGACAACTTGAACTACTAGCTACCTGCAGATGAGTGCCAGTACCAGTGGGTCAGAACGGTTAGAACCGGTGTCCAAGAAGGCCATGCAAGTGGCATCCCGATTGGAAGCGCTATAATGTGTCCTCAAGCAGAAAGGGAGCCTCTTTCGTCCGTTGTAAATTCTCTCCAGACTACCCTAGGAATGCTGCTGTGCAGTGGATCAAAATTGTCCTGCACAAGACAGCAAAATCCTGCAAAATAAGTGAAATTTTCCTGCATATACAAAACTCAGGCTTGGGAAGTATGCAGCCGCCTGGTGAAGACTTGGAGGTAGCGAAAAAGCGATGGGTCGTTGCACTGCTCGGTTGAAAATGCTGCTGTTTCGTGCGAAAACCATCGTGACAGATTGAGGCAACGTTGAGCTAAGTTGTCTGAAGAAAGAAGAAGAAGAAGAAGAAAGAAAAACAATTTGCCCGTTTTGCCAGTGGTACTTTCGCGACGGGTTTTCGCGACGCGAGGAGTCTTGTTGGTCATGAAAACACTCGAAGATGAACGGTATGTGGTTATAAAGGCTTATAAGTGTACCGTTTCTGAGATTTGGAGAGTTTTTTTTGTATTAGCATATATTGCATGTACGTCGTATCCCGATAACTCATCCCTAGCTATTTGCAGCGCAGACAGAGTTGTGTGCAAGACAACCTAGCTATGACTTCTTACCTATGAATTCACTTTGTTTTGCAACTCCACCGACCGCAAATCATTAGTATTCGCCATTGTCCATTGTCACCTGTCAGTGGGGGTTCACCCCAGGCAAATCAACAGTCTCAGCTCTACTATCTGCCACTGATCATTGGTACCGCTTGTTGGAAAGTGGTGCAGAAGTCTGTGCAATATTTTTTGACCTTAAAAAGGCATTTGATTCGGTCCCCCATCGCCCACTGCTAAACAAGTTACAAGATATGGGTCTCAATGATCATCTCGTGAGGTGGATTAGTGACTACCTAACTGACAGAAAACAATTTGTGGTCACTAATGGAGCATCATCCGTCTCTTCAGTTCCCATAATCTCTGGTGTACCGCAGGGATCTGTTTTAGGACCACTTCTATTCAACATCTATATCAATGGTGTGGCTAATTCAACCTCTGATGGTAGCATGGTCCTCTATGCTGACGACATGCTTCTGTATCGACCTATTGCAAAGAGTGAAGACTATCAAGTTCTGCAAAATGACATTGACTCTCTATCCCAATGGATTACAGATAACAACCTTCAGTTTAATGGTGACAAGTGTAAATATATGCTCATCTCCCGGAAACGCAGTCATATTCATCCGTCGTCACCTATCTTATTGAATGGTACTCCACTGGATAGAGTTGAGGTGTTTAAGTACCTTGGGATCCACATATCTTCTGATCTCTCGTGGTCCCATCACATACAAACGCTCCGTTCTAAAACTAGGAGGATGCTTGGCCTTCTATACAGAAGATTTTATGCTGATGCTGACCCCTTCACACTGAGACAGTACTACCTCTCATTTATCCGGCCGCACTTGGAATATGGTTGTGAGGTCTGGGACCCACACCTAGTGAAGGATATCAATGCATTAGAGGGAGTTCAGAGATTTGCTAGTAGAATTTGCTCAAAGCAGTGGCGCCCCCAAGTTGAGTATCCAGCAATGTTGGAGTCACTCCATATTCCCCCCCTGGGCTCGAGAAGACTCAAAATGAAAGTATGTCTGCTTCACAGAATGATTCATGGGCAGTCCATTTATCATGATCCTCCATTCGACTACAGAACCGCCACTTTTGCTTCTCGCTCTGTAAATCCGTTATCACTTACCAGGCCATTTGCTAAACATAATTATTACCTGTACTCTTATTTCCCTAGCACTATTTCCTTTTGGAATTCACTCCCATATCATATTGCTGCACTTCCTTTTAATTCTTTTAAGTCTGCACTAGATATCTATGTCTAAATATAGCTGGATATGTACTATGTATTAGCATAAATTGCTATTGTATGTATCCATGCATTTGCAGAATATAATTGTTATAGGAAAAAAAAGCAGGAAAAAAAAGCTGCATATACCAGTGATGTCCGCATCATGGCCCCAAAGAGGTGTTGGAGGCGTCCATACTAAAAACACTATTGTCGCAGCTTCAAATATTCTGTGAAATCATTATCGAAGGGACCGTGTGGCTCAAGCGTGCTACAAAGTTACTACTACTAGCTATTAAGGTAGGAAGCGCGGCATCGGCGAAATCGCGCAATTTTGCTCATGAATAATTAATGAGATGACGTCACTTGCATACGGTTATTTAGAGTTATTCATCTGTTTACGTTTTCCCATGGCGGCAACCGGAATAAACAAGGGGGGCTTCTCTCTTTGATGCGGCTAGCGGCCCTTTCGAGTTTCAAATCGGTACTCTGATGTGGCCGTGCGGTACTTTGAAGATTTGTTTGAACACTCTTTTTTTTTTTTTTTTTTTCTTTTTTTTTTTTTTAAGTAAGAAGCTATTCTAGCTGATTGAATGTGGCGATGGGCTATCTGTGTGTGAATAGCTAGGTGGAGTGAGCAGGAATGTTTGTGGGTCTGCTGAAGTGGCCGAAGAACAGCCTGGAAAGTGAACAGCCTCCGACAGCTCCCTGGCCAAGGTACTCTAGAGAGTTGACCTTTCGGCATTACAGGCCCCGCCCATTTTCGTGTTAGGGCGAATTTGGCTGGTTTGGTAGCTGGACTGGGCTGGTGAGAGGGAGTAGATGTGTGGCCAAAACTCGGTAACCGAGAGGTGAACGTGGAAAAGCATCCCTATTTTTGCAGGGGGTAGGTTGACCTTTTGGAAACTGGCCTTGGCTTGAGTCGGTTTTAGTTGGTGTGCGTGGAATTTTTTTTGAAAGCCTAGGGTAGCCAAACCTCTGTTTTTGAGGGTGGCAGTGAGTTTTGGGCTGTAGCCTGCAAGTGAGGAGAGCAGGTGGTAAATCCATCCGTAGTTTTGGGGGCTGTTTTGTGTGTGTATTGATGATGGGGTCAGAGTGTGGGTGGGGCCTTGGAGAGGGTCCAAATTTTCAGTTTCGTAGAGGGCCTTAAAATTGAGTTTTAGGGCATTTTCAAGCAGAGGGAGCAGTTTGATGCAAAGTATTGCTGAAACTTGTGTACGCTTTGATGCTGCCCATTTACCATCAACTTGGTTTCGGAGATCGCGGTACCCATGTTTACTACCTTAATGTGTAGCTGCGACTATAGTATACAATAGTGTTTGCAGACGTTGGAGAGATGTTTACTGGACGTAGAGTTCTATGAGTTCCAGTGGAAAGTCTTGACCAAAACTGTTATACGTTTTACAAAGACGTAACTCTATGTTATCACTCGTGGACCCTGGTAGATCTGTAGTAAACCACGGTGGAGTGTTGAACTGACAGCAGGTGGTGCCAGCTCTGCAATTCTGCCCATCCCAGAGAGGGTCATCTGGATAAAGTACTACCTGACCAGTATACGCAGTGTTCAAACCACTTTCACAAAAGTAGTCATTCCCCACAAAGGGTGGTACTCTCACAGTTCCTGTGGTTGAACATGGGCACAAAGAAGGAGTAAAACCGGGCTGATCAATCTCAGTAAGACCAGCAGCAAATGTCCATATGTGCTGTCTGGCTCCTGGGGTTCCATGAGTCAGACTCACACCACCGACATACTGAGAATCAATTGTGGTGCCGCGGTTAAAATCGTTAAATCCTAAACTAAGCCCATACTGGTAGCCAATGATTCTTCCACAGACCCGGCTGTATGCCATTCCTCCGACACTGAATGATGTTGAGTCACAGCTGTGTGGTGTACTATTGGTCCTTCCACACGTGCGCTTTGAGAAGGTGGTTAGTGTCAGTCCACTTGGGCACTGCTGGCTAGTGTTTGTCATATTAATAAATGTAACACGAGTCCACCCAGATGTGCCTCCACATTCGTAAGTGGGTGCAGAAGTGGGTGCAGAAGTGGCTGCAGAAGTGGCGCAGAAGTGGCCAGAAGTGGCTGCAGTTGGTGAAACACGCTCACGGATGATTGTTAGAATTTCATTTTCGATCATATTTAGTGTCATCTCAAGCTGCTCTGCATTAGGGCACATTTCACCCAGGGGAGTCTCCAACAATTGGGCTTCATAGGCTACATAGGTTCCATTGCCTAGCTGGGCGGAAGCAGGGAAAACAAAGTCCTCCAGCCATGATCAACAATGCTACTAGAAACTGGTTCTTCATTATGATTGTGCAGTATACAGCTACGTATGTCGAGCTAACTGCCAAGCTAACACTCACAACAATCACACAACTGGCAAGTGGTGTGATCTCCTGATATTTGAGCACCTGCACATAATAATACACTATGAATCATGATCATGAGGAATTCTATAGTCAACTACAGACAGATAGACAGACAATTGGCTGCAGGCATCATGAATTCTTACTGACACACACATGCACACAAATGCAATGTCCACATACTTTAATACCCACCTCCTGTTTAATAACACCCATGCACATGGATGACAGACTTCTCCAATCTAGGAGTCAGCAAACATTGCTAGTGCAGGATGCCTTGTGCCGCCTGGGCACGGTCAGTTGCTATCAGATATAGTGCTATCACACAGTACATGTATGCTGGTCTTCAGCAGACTACCATCTGCCATGCTGGTTACTGTATATATAAGCACCACTTTCAGCACCCAGGATCTCGATCAGCTTTGTACCCAACCAGTCCTGGCCAGAAATTCATGCAACATTTCATGTTGATTCACACGTATTCGTCTGTGGTGAGAATTCCCTAAAGCTAAGGTTGAAGCGGGACTAACCGCCATAGCCTCAAGCGGTTCAATTAAGTATTTTACAGTGACAAGTTAGCAATCTTCAGACTTGCTAAGACAATGCCTTTAGTGGCAATTTTATGAGCTGGCACCCAGCCCATAGTTACATGTACCAACAGTACGTTTGGCATGCATGCTGTTGCTGCACTGCTGTGAATCTGTGTTCTTTACTGTTGGAGAGAATACAAAGGAGGAAATACTGGTTACTAGGTATCCACCTGTGAATTTCAATAATTTGGGGTGGTAGCTAACTTGCATGCAGGTGTTGGTAACTCGATACTGCTGAAGTATGTTCCCTGTTCCTCATCCGCAGGACTCACAAAAGTGACATTCATATCACCAGTAAATGTGGTCAATGGGATGCACATGAAGCAATGTTTATCCAAGACACATGGTCATGGTTTTCCCAGATAGGGGCATGCACATATAGCCCCACTTCCTAACCAACAAAAATATTTCCAGCACTAGCTACTGTTCAGCCGATTAATAAAGTGGTCAGAGTAAGTTCCATCGTAAACAATGCTTCACAAAACTCCGCAGACATTAGGCTTGGCACTATTGGTAAACTAATCCCATAGTTATTGTCAGGGATTTTTGGCAGTAAACCAACCGAGTCCGAGGGCGACAGCCCGAGGACGAGGTTTGTTTACGTCACCATGACAAAAGTTATATATAGCTAACTACATTCCAATTGCCTCTTTGTTAACTGGTGATTGTTGTGTATTTTGTCTTCAGCAGCTGCTTTTCTGAGCACATAGCTGTCTCCTTTGTTGCTAGTAGAGAAGAACGGCACATAATTAGCTATACACTTATTTTTAGCCTTGTTTCCAGGATCTCCATCTACATACGACTGCTTGCAGTGTGCAAATATGGAAGGGGATGTGCTGCAAAAAGCGGAGGTGGAAATGGCCTGGGCTCGAGGCTTGGTTATTTCTGCACCCACACATAATGCAACCACTGTCTGTGCATACACGCAGGCATGCTTTAAAGTTTTTGTGGTGAGAATTCCCTAAAGATAAGGCTGAAGCAGGACAAACCGCCATAGCTTCAAGTGTTTCAATGAAGTGTTTTCCAGTGACAAGTTAGCAATCTTGCTAAGACATGCCTTTTTAATTAGTGGCAATTTTATGAGCTGGCACCCAGCCCATAGTTACAGCACCAACATTATGTTTGGCATGTATGCTGTTGCTGCACTGCTGTGAATCTGTGTTCTTTACTATGCAAAGGAGGAAATGCTGTGAATTTGTATGTTCCGATTGCTGTTGGCGAAGGAGGAAATCATTGAATAATAATATCTCTGGTTAGGAATCATAGCTGCCTGTGAATTTCAACAGCTTGGGGTGGTAACTTACATGCATGCAGGTGTTGGTAACTCACCGATGATACCACTGAAGTGTGTTCCTGATTAGCCTGTTCCTTATCTGCACGACATAATGGCATTCATATCACCAGTAAATGTGGTCAATGGGATGCACATGAAGCAATGTTTATCCCAGATGCATGGTCACGGTTTTCCCAGAGGGGCACACATAGCCCCACTTCCTAACCAACAAGAAGTTTTTCAGCGCTATACTGTTGAGCCGATTAATAAAATTTCCAGACTAAGTTCCACTGTCGTAAACACTTCACAAAACTCCACAAATTGCATCAGACATTTCGCTTGGCACTGTGTATTGGTAAACAAATCCCATAATATTGGCCAACAATTATGGAATAGAAGTTGGCAGTCGGGAGTGTATAAAACAGCAGTGAAACAACCATATACACTTTTTGCAGTGATATATAGATGGTCACTTTAATTGCATATATAAAAGTTATGGTCTTGCTGGTTTTTGGATTGCCTCAGTTAGCTAATCGTGCTCATGCCCAGGACATTTTGTCACTTAAAGGGTCACCTTAAGCTTGTTCATATCCAATAATCCTTTTCGGCCCCACAAAGCACAGCCACCAAACAGGTGATACATGAATATTGTAACTAAGTTCCAATAACACAATGAATGATTTGCTGCTAAGTTCAATGCACCTAACCTATAGATCAAGTCAGCTGAATATACGGCAAGTCAAATCAGAGCAACATGGCTTCTCACAGTGTGCTAGCTCTGCTCTTTGCTGTGTAACTTGCGGTGTATGCTGGGGGCGTCTTTATTCACTGGACTGGTGGACTGGCTGGACTGGACTGGAGTGGACTGGACTCACCCAAAAATCTATAAAATACCTTTTTCAGTGTAGGACAGAAGCTAAGCATACTTATTCATTCACTAAAGTTGCTTGCATAGCCTGCTTTCGTGTCTTTCTTCGAGTCGGTAGAGGTCAAAGGTCACGTGCATATTTAATAAGCTTCAATGAAAAGATAGAAGAGCATTTGTTTACTGCAGAAATCGAACTCCAGCCTTTTGCTGAAGCATAGAAAACATAAATAAATATCCACGACTAGACTGCAGCTCATTGCTGAAGCTCATTAAATATGCACGTGACCTTTGACCTCTACCGACTCTAGCAAAGACGCGAAAGCAGGCTGTGCAAGCAACTTTAGTGACTGAATAAGTATGCTTAGCTTCTGTCCTACACTGAAAAGGCATTTTAACAGATTTTTGGGTGAGTCCAGTCCACTCCAGTCCACTCCAGTCCAGTCCACTCCAGTCCAGTGAATAAAGACGCCCGTATGCTGGAATGATTGGCAAGCATTTTACTCTCTCAAATTCACTGAGATGAAATTGAGGCAGCACTGAATAAGTTGATTTTGCGGAATGCAGATATGGCATTATTAGTTCTTGCCTTTATATTATAGTGGACTATAATAGTTAGTTGATACTGCCTGCATCAGATGTAATATTCTTAGGAGTTAGCTGCATGCATGGTGGCAACAGCCAACTATATATAGGCACTCATTTCTGTAATTTGTGGATGCATTTGTGATATTGTGAAAATACACTACATATGAAATTTCATGCCGAGTAGAATTTTCCTTTCTGGGAAATCAGTGCATCTCAGAAATTCATCTGCAGTCACTTTTTCACTATCCAGCAATATCAATGGCCAGAATTAACTTCCAACTGCCACTTCAACTTAGAGAAACATGCACATCTACTGGTAAGATTTCTAGCTACAGCTCAGCAGATTTGTGACCAAAATATGACTATTCTACTAGTATGCAAGCTATTACAATCTAGTGCCAGTAGATTAGTTCATCCTTTGGAGTTGGGGTGGCTTTCAAAAGCCGAGCGTCAATCATTGGCCTTTTTATTTTTGTTAGCTGTTGTTCAAGTTTTTTTTTCTAGTGAAAGTATACTTATCGATAGATTGTACAGGAACTTCAAGACCATACTATATAGATTCTGAACTGCACAAGTTTGAAACTTTCAATGCGAGTTAACACAACTTGCACCGACGATATGGATTTTAGTAAGAACACAATCCTTGCATTCTTGCAGAACCAGACTGAGAAGATTAATCTATGTCTATAGTGGCCTATTGCGTGTCATAAAATTTATAATTTAATCAGCATTACATTAGCCAGTTATCGCCATCACGCATGGATTACAGAGTTTATTATTCACAACCTCATAATGCCTTTGAATATTGGCCTATACGCCTTTACTACTTCACATGCACCCTTCGTTTACCTAGCACGTCATCAATAGCGTACGTAACAAAACAAAGAGATGTCTCACCTTCCCTTTCTGGTTCTGGCGTGCGTTCTCTCTCGCGCTACCGACCTCGCTCTGGCCCAGACCGCCCAGAATCTGAGTAAGCCGCACGGTAATACCGTATAATGCTCCTTAGTTCGTTGAACGAACGTTCCATGAACGGATGCAACGTTGATGATGAAAGTTGTCCCACGCAGCGGTAGCTAATGGTACACATGTAGACCGAAAGTAGCAGAAAAGAGCTAAAGTAAGGCCGATTGCAATGTCCGTCGCGCAGTCGTGCCGTGGCAATCCGCGCGAAGCGAACGAGTTATAAGTATTAGCTTATAGCGGAAATTTTTGCATGAGTAGCTACGGATTCAGGATTCTTAATTTCGCGACGAGGGATCACACATGTAATTGCACGGACTAAGATCGCAAAACGCGCAGCCGAAATTTGTAAAGTGCAAAGGTACACACATATGCATGCATTACGGTAGCTACACAACGTTAACCGATTAGTGTTCTGACGCATACTACCTTTGCAGATTCCTCCCAGATTGTGATCCTATCCGAGAGCACTGCCGTCACTGCTGACACGACAAGTGTGTTCGCTTGTGTTGCGTCCGGCTACCCTGCACCCTCCATTTCTTGGAGCGGAGGGGGAAGCCCTTTGAGTAACAGCTCCCGATTTACCATCTACGAGAAGTTGGTGACTGAGGGTGGGGTGACGTATTCGCAATCCATCTTGAAGATCTGCAGAGTGGGACAAGACGATGCAGTGCAGTATACCTGTAGTGCAAACAACTCTGTTGGAACAGACCGAGCCAGCTTCAACCTCACTGTGAATTGTACGTGCAGTTGATACAGCTATAGTGCTTATACATGGAGTTGGGACTATAATTATAGTGGCGGAGGGATGCCACTCATAAGAAGTGAAATGTTCTATGTAATGATGTTTCAGGAGGGAGTCTTTATAAATCCGGCTGGACCATGCAGTGGGCATCGACTGATCTGTTGTTGTTGTTCTTCTCCTACTTTTTTTTTGGGGGGGGGGGGGGGGGGGGGGGGGGGGGGGGGAGCAATACGATTGGCGCCAACTACGTTTGTAGAAACTGGTTGTTACTCAATATGTTGGCCTGGCTCGGGCATCCTTTGTCTTATAGGGGTCAAAGGTTAGCTAACTTGGACTACAAGTATATGAATCCTTGTCTAAAAAGCCATAATTGAACCCAACTTCATTCACAGTCATGTCATTGCTTTGTGCAAAGAAGGCATTGTTTGTTGATGCAACAGATGACACACAATTATGTAATCAGGACTGTGAATACTAAGTTCAATGCTCATTCACTGTTCAGCATGAGTTTAGGTTTTGTGCTCCAAGCTAGGATTGCACTCAGCTAACCTCATTCCCAGACCCGAGAGAGGGAGGAGAAAGTTGGGTGGGTGTGTCCTGAATTCCACAAAGTCAGCTAGAGATGGAGATAACGGCTCACATATGCATGACCTTTGACCCTAACTATCTTTAGGAAAGCTCTACCCCTGCTGTAAGCATGCATACGGGGTAATAAAGCTTTGGTGCGGGATGCCAACAGACTTGAGTTTAGATGCCAGGATCTTTCCAGTGATAGGTGGGCACACATGGTGAGTAAAGTGTCGTTATACTTGTCATGGATGCGAGGCTAGCCCCTTTGGTGCTCGCTGCCAACACTGAACCTCGTCTGGATGAAGTCACTGATCTGAACACCTTGACGCATACGGCTGTTGACGCTGTTATTTTCGTTGTTAAAATATTTGCCCGCAACCACGAAAATTTAACACACGAAATTTATTTACAACGGAAATTTAACGCCACGAAAAATTCACACGAAATATTTTTAACACGAAAATTTTCCGATCTACGGTATGTCATACCCATGTACATACCTCTATTGGAGGCAAAAGAATATTCAGCGCAGTTCAGTGAATGAAACACTGGATTCTCATAGCTATATACCTGTGCATGCAGCACATGCTTAAGTATTCATAGTCCTGATTATGTATTCACAGTCCTGATAAGTACATTCATGCACATAATTTTTGTGGCAGTTCCTTGTAGGGCCACAATAAAGAAATGTACATACATAATTTGGCCCAGATTTCCACTCAATGCCATGCACACAGCACGATATCTTTATTATAAGCTTGTGTTTTCAGGTTGTGTTAGAGTATTCTGTTTATCTTGGGGGGGGGGGGATGTAAACATACTGGACGCTATTATGCATGTAGAGGCAGTTCTTTGATCTACATATCAACTACCCAAGACTTTCCTGCAGCAGCACTTTGTGTAGTGTACATGTAGCAGTCAGCTGTGTTGACAATATGTTCTGATGGAGAAGAGTAAGTGCAAGGGTCTGGTCTGAAGCCTATCTCAGGTTTTGTACCAGCTGCAAAAATAATACAGCTCGAATCAGACTGACTATCAACGTTGGAGGTGTATAAACACACTATATTATATATTCAG
The DNA here is from genome assembly GCA_963931865.1 of Axinella damicornis. NCBI lineage: Eukaryota > Metazoa > Porifera > Demospongiae > Axinellida > Axinellidae > Axinella > Axinella damicornis. The sequence goes on along the minus strand of OZ007508.1, from coordinate 2,725,052 downwards.
CCAACTGTTGGGAGTCAAACTATATTCATAGCTAGTTTGATCCATTTACAAGTTTAAAGCAGAGTTAACTACTCACTGCCTTATTAAGACTGTTCTGCTCAAATACTGACTTTGCAGATTCCTCCCAGATTGTGATCCTATCTGAGAGCACTGCCGTCACTGCTGACATGACGAGTGTGTTCGCTTGTGTTGCGTCCGGCTACCCTGCACCCTCCATTTCTTGGAGCAGAGGGGGAAGCACCTTGAGCAACAGCTCTCGATTTACCATCTACGAGAAGATGGTGACTGAGGCCATGACGACATATTCGCAATCCATCTTGCAGATCTGCAGAGTGGGACACAACGACGAGGTGCAGTACACCTGTAGTGCGAACAACTCTTTTGGCACAGGCAGAGCCAGCTTCAACCTGACAGTGAATATTCGTATGTGCAGTTTATATAATTATAGTGCTTATACATGGAGTTGGGGGTGGGGATGCCACTTATAGTGGCAATAGTCAATGTCTTGTGGCATTCATTCAGGAAGTGCACATGATATCTTCATGCAAGTCACCATTTTGGTGAACCTGTTGAAGGGTGCTGTGCGTCCCCTAACCCCCGAAACATCGGCTGCTAACAGAAGGGCGGTGGTCTTCTTCATTATTCTGGTATTGCCGTAAACCGTTGTTTTTCGAAGTTGGAGATGGCTGAAAGGTTCTTACAAGCTACGAAGGGGTGTCATCAACCAACAGCAAAGTAAGTCCTCGTTATGAGCTGTTTAAACTGAGCTGTTTTTGACTCCTCGATCGATCGGTGACGTAACCCACAATAATTAGTAGTAAATTACGTGTGTGCTCTTCGATTTCATTGGCCATCTCAAATTCCAGATGGGAAAGGTGTTAGTGACATGAAATCTCACTCAAAACACCAGACCTTCTCCGCAGGGGTACGCGTGAAGGGCTGGGCACGAGACTAAGGGATTCCTTGTAGGGCCACGTGCACCGTGAATAAAAGCATTACCAATGTACATACATACATACATAGACTACATTGGCCCAGATTTCCACTCCACACAGCAGGATTATAAGCTTTGTTTTTTGTGGGTTTTTTTTGGTTGTGTTAAAGCTTTCCTCTAGCTACTCTGTTTATCTTGTGGGGGGGGGGGGGGGGGGGGGGGGGGGGGGATATTTCCCCAAAACCTACTAGACACTATTATGCCCATGTAGAGGCAGTTCTTTGATCTATATATCAACTAGAGGTGCTCAGCAGAGCACGTACCCCGTGCGCGACTTTCTAACTGCCTAATACAGCATGCACGATGAGATCGCTAGGCTTGGACTACCGATTCAGTTATTAAATACAGCATGCAGAATAAGATACCGTAAGTTGTGGCAGAAATGTTAGAAACAGGGTGTGGTCAAGTTGTATAAATTAGAACACAGCTAATCGTCGACATTCACGCAACTTTTTTCAGCCTCTTGAGCGGATCTCTGGTCTGTGAGTTATGTAGACACTAGGATTTTCTGAATTCTGACACTTCTATCCTGAAATAAGCCTTCAACAAGGCCTTCACTGCTCAAACCGCTTGGACAGACAGACAGACAGACAGACAGACAGACAGACTGACTGACAGACAAACCGATCACTCTACCCCTAGCTGCGCATGCGCACGGGGTAACTACCCAAGACTTTCCAGCAGCAGCACTTTGTGTACATGCAGCAGTCAGCTGTGTTGACAATATGTTCTGATGGAAAAGAGTAAGCACAAGGGTCTGGTCTAAAGCCTATCTCAGGTTTTGTACCAGCTGCAAAAATATTGCAGCTTGAATCAGACTGACTATCAACGTTGGAGGTATATAAATACACTATATTATATATTCAGCCAACTGTTGGGAGTCAAACTATATTCATAGCTAGTTTGATCCATTTAGCTACAAGTTTAAAGCAGAGTTAACTACTGCCTTATTAAGACTGTTCTGCTCAAATACTGACTTTGCAGATTCCTCCCAGATTGTGATCTTATCCGAGAGTACTACCGTCACTGCTGACACGACGAGCATGTTCGCTTGTGTTGCATCCGGCTACCCTGCACCCTCCATTTCTTGGAGCAGAAGGGGAAGCACCTTGAGCAACAGCTCTCGATTTACCATCTACGAGAAGATGGTGACTGAGGCCATGGTGACATATTCGCAATCCATCTTGCAGATCTGCAGAGTGGGACACAACGACGAGGTGCAGTACACCTGTAGTGCGAACAACTCTTTTGGCACAGACAGAGCCAGCTTCAACCTGACAGTGAATCGTATGTGCAGTTTATATATAGTGGTTATACATGGAGTTAGGGGTGGGGATGCCACTTATAGCGGCAATAGTCAATGTCTTGTGGCATTCATTCAGGAAGTGCATATGATATCTTCATGCATGTCACCATTTTGGTGAACCTGTTGAAGGGTGGTGTGCAGTAGCGACAGTTCATGTACTTAACCGTGTACCGGTATAAAAGTAATCCTGATGGAACGTATGTACGATCTTTTTCTCTCTGGTTGATGACATTAGCTTCTTGATTCCTTCCAGTCATACCCAACATTACCTTCCCTCTGGATATTGACTTCACATACACCGTGAATGAGACGGAGTCAGTGGTCTTCACCTGCTCAGCCACTGGTATCCCACCACCTGAGATCAGCTGGATGAGAAACGGAGTGCCCTTTAACCAAACTAATACTCGAGTCACCGTCAGTGACCCTACAATGCCAGAACTCTACTCAACTGATAGAGGAGATACTTACTTTGTCAGTCGCAACCTGACCCTGGACAGTACCGTGGACTCAGACTCTGGTACCTACACCTGTGTAGCTTCCAATGTTGCTGCAAGTGTGACCCAACGTCTTCAACTCACTGTTCAAGGTTGAAACCTCAGTACATCATACTTCTTTTGCATGCATGCATGAAGTAAGGGTTGATGGTGATATCTCGGGATCAGCTAGGTGCTTAAAATTCTAGATTAAGCTGTAATGGTGAATTCCCCTTTCCACAGTTCCTCCGCGAATTCTTGGCCCTCCAGACAACAGTACAGTTCTTGAATTTCAAGATGCCACTTTCTCCTGTCTGGCTGCAGGCAGGCCTAGGCCTGTTATTGTATGGGTCAGACTCTCGGACTTAACTGAGTTACAACCCCCATCAATAGATTTTATTATTGCCGAAGAGGAAATTGCAGACAGGGAGAGGAGGAGCAACCTAACCATCAATGGCGTGCAACCCTCTGATGCTGGTACCTACAGCTGTGTGGCTATGAATGAAGTTGGGATTATCATGGAGCAAGCTACTCTAACAGTTCATGGTACGTGAATATTTGCTGCAATAAGGTATGGCCAGTTTTCCTGGCAGAGTATAATTAGCTATGATCATTGTCTCTCTCATGATGACATTGGCTTATCGATTCCTTCCAGTCATACCTAACATTACCTTCCCTCGGGATACGGAATTCACATACACCGTGAATGAGACGGAATCAGTGGTCTTCACCTGCTCAGCCACTGGTATCCCACCTCCTGAGATCAGCTGGATGAGGAACGGAGTGCGTTTTAACCAAACTAATACTCGAGTCACCGTCAGTGACCCTAAAATGCCAGAACTCTACTCAACTGATGGAGGAGATACCTACTTTGTCAGTCGCAACCTGACCCTGGACAGTACCGTGGACTCAGACTCTGGTACCTACACCTGTGTAGCTTCCAACGTTGCTGCAAGTGTGACCCAACATCTTCAACTCACTGTTCAAGGTTGAGACCTTATTATATCGTACTTCTTTTGTACGTATACAGTAAGGGTTGATGGAAGGTAGAATTAATATCCTAGGATCAGCTAGGTGCTTACAATTCTGTGATTTCAAGAGTAATTAGCTGCAATTCTCTTTTCCACAGTTCCTCCTCAAATTCTTGACCCCCCAGACAACAGTACAGTTCTTGAATTTCAAGACGCCACTTTCTCCTGTCTGGCTGCAGGCAGGCCTAGGCCTGTTATTGTATGGGTCAGACTCTCGGACTTAACCGAGTTACAACCCACATCAATAGATTTTATTATTGACGAAGAGGAGATTGCAGACAGGGAGAAGAGGAGCAACCTAACCATCAATGGCGTGCAACCCTCTGATGCTGGTGCCTACAGCTGTGTGGCTATGAATGTACCTGGGATAATCATGGAGCAAGCCACCCTAACAGTTCATGGTAAGTGTACTTGGCATAATCATTGTAGTCTTGCATAATTATAAAGTATATCGGTAGTTAGCCTCATTCCCAGGCCCGAGAGAGGGAGGAGAAAAGGGCCTGGTTTCCACTGTTTGCGCATGCACTTAATTATCTGTAACCGTAACACTATTCATAAGGGGGAGGGTGCAAATGACGTCTTCGTGAGTCACATGGTCGAGGGTGTGACGTTACCTATTTTGCTACACTGGTCCTCGATCCGCGAGATGAGGGGCGACACAACCACAATTGCACTGCCACCAGCAGCAGACTTACCGCACATTCTTTATTCAAAACAAACAGAAGAGTCTGGTAGCATACTGACTCCACCCGGTCGGTGCGACGATAGCCACAAGAAAACATCCCATCGTTCAATCGCAGGTCGCTGTTCTAGCTCAATTCAGGAGCGCCTTGCCGCCTGAGGACATAGGAGAGCACGATTGAGAGCTGTTGTAACGCACGCCACTACTAAGTACTCGCTAGCTAGTTAACTGTACGGATCATGTTATCCACTTCGACGTCACAAGTGTACAAACATAATCGAACGTCCACAGTGCCGGTGGAATTCCACCGCTAGTTAGCGCATGCGCAAACAGTGGAAACCAGGCCCTTTTCTCCTCGCCGTCTCGGGCCTGGGAACGAGGCTAATCGGTAGTATATTGTGATCATTCTCACCCTTTAATAACATTGGCTTCTCGATTCCTTCCAGTCACACCTAACATTACCTTCCCTCACGATACTGACTTCACATACACTGTGAATGAGACTCACCAAGTGGTCATGACCTGCTCAGCCACTGGTATCCCACCACCTGAGATCAGCTGGATGAGGAACGGAGTGCCATTTAACCAAAGTAATACTCGAGTCATCATCAGTGAGCCTAAAATGCCAGAACTCTACTCAACTGATAGAGGAGATACCTACTTTGTCAGTCGCAACCTGATCCTGGATAGCACCATGGACTCAGACTCTGGTACCTACACCTGCGTAGCTTCCAATGTTGCTGCAAGTGTGACCCAACATCTTCAACTCACTGTTCAAGGTTGAGACCTCCGTATATCATACTTCTTTTGCATGCATGCATGCAGTAAGGGTTGATGGTGATATCTCGGGATCAGCTAGGTGCTTAAAATTCTAGAGTAAACTGTAATGGTGAATTCCCCTTTCCACAGTTCCTCCGCGAATTCTTGATCCTCCAGACAACAGTACAGTTCTAGAACTTCAAGATGCCACTTTCTCCTGTCTGGCTGCAGGCAGGCCTAGGCCTGTTATTGTATGGGTCAGACTCTCGGACTTAACCGAGTTACAACCCCCATCAATAGATTTTATTACTGACGAAGAGGAGATTGCAGACAGGGAGAAGAGGAGCAACCTAACCATCAATGGCGTGCAACCCTCTGATGCTGGTGCCTACAGCTGTGTGGCTACGAATGAAGCTGGGATAATCATGGAGCAAGCTACTCTAACAGTTCATGGTATGTGAATGTTTCCTGCAATAAGGTATGGCCAGTTTTCCTGGCAGAGTATAATTATGATCATTGTCTCTCTCATGATGACATTGGCTTATCGATTCCTTCCAGTCATACCTAACATTACCTTCCCTCTGGATACTGACTTCACATACACCGTGAATGAGACTGAACCAGTGGTCTTCACCTGCTCAGCCACTGGTATCCCACCTCCTGAGATCAACTGGATGAGGAACGGAGTGCCTTTTAACCAAAGTAATGCACGAGTCAGCATCAGTGACCCTACAATGCCAAAACTCTACTCAACCGATAGAGGAGACATCTATATTGTCAGTCGCAACCTGACCCTGGACAGCACCATGGACTCAGACTCTGGTATCTACACCTGTGTAGCTTCCAATGTTGCTGCAAGTGTGACCCAACATCTTCAACTCACTGTTCAAGGTTGAGACCTCCGTATATCATACATGCATGCATGCATAAGGGTTGATGGTGATATCTCGGGATCAGCTAGCTAGGTGCTTAAAATTCTTGAGTAAGCTGTAATGGTGAATTCCCCTTTCCACAGTTCCTCCGCGAATTCTTGATCCTCCAGACAACAGTACAGTTCTTGAACTTCAAGATGCCACTTTCTCCTGTCTGGCTACAGGCAGGCCTAGGCCTGTTATTGTATGGGTCAGACTCTCAGACTTAACCGAGTTACAACCCCCATCAATAGATTTTATTATTGACGAAGAGGAGATTGCAGACAGGGAGAAGAGGAGCGACCTAACCATCAATGGCGTGCAACCCTCTGATGCTGGTACCTACAGCTGTGTGGCTATGAATGAAGCTGGGATAATCATGGAGCAAGCTACTCTAACAGTTCATGGTACGTGAATGTTTCCTGCAATAAAGTATGGCCAGTTTTCCTGGCAGAGTATAATTAGCTATGATCATTGTCTCTCTCATGATGACATTGGCTTATCGATTCCTTCCAGTCATACCTAACATTACCTTCCCTCGGGATACGGAATTCACATACACCGTGAATGAGACGGAATCAGTGGTCTTCACCTGCTCAGCCACTGGTATCCCACCTCCTGAGATCAGCTGGATGAGGAACGGAGTGCGTTTTAACCAAAATAATACTCGAGTCACCGTCAGTGACCCTACAATGCCAGAACTCTACTCAACTGATGGAGGAGATACCTACTTTGTCAGTCGCAACCTGACCCTGGACAGTACCATGGACTCAGACTCTGGTACCTACACCTGTGTAGCTTCCAATGTTGCTGCAAGTGTGACCCAACATCTTCAACTCACTGTTCAAGGTTGAGACCTTATTATATCGTACTTCTTTTGTACGTATACAGTAAGGGTTGATGGAAGGTGGAATTGATATCCTAGGATCAGCTAGGTGCTTACAATTCTGTGATTTCAAGAGTAATTAGCTGCAATTCTCTTTTCCACAGTTCCTCCGCGAATTCTTGACCCCCCAGACAACAGTACAGTTCTTGAATTTCAAGACGCCACTTTCTCCTGTCTAGCTACAGGCAGGCCTAGGCCTGTTATTGTATGGGTCAGACTCTCGGACTTAACCGAGTTACAACCCCCATCAATTGATTTTACTATTGATGAAGAGGAAATTGCAGACAGCGAGAGGAGGAGCAACCTAACCATCAATGGCGTGCAACCCTTTGGTGCTGGTGCCTACAGATGTGTGGCTATGAATGAAGCTGGGATAATCATGGAGCAAGCCACCCTAACAGTTCATGGTATGTAAGTGTGCTACTTAGCATAATTATTATAGTCTTGCATAATTTAAAGCTAGTATGTTTGTTGGCTTCTCGATTCCTTCCAGTTACACCTAACATTACCTTCCCTTGGGATACTGACTTCGCATATACCGTGAATGAGATGGAACCAGTGGTCTTCACCTGCTCAGCCACTGGTATCCCACCTCCTGAGATCAACTGGATGAGGAACGGAGTGCCTTTTAACCAAAGTAATGCACGAGTCAGCATCAGTGACCCTACAATGCCAGAACTCTACTCAACCGATAGAGGAGACATCTATATTGTCAGTCGCAACCTGACCCTGGACAGCACCACGGACTCAGACTCTGGTACCTACACCTGTGTAGCTTCCAATGGGAATATTGTCCAACCAACAAAATATTTTAGTCTGCTTGTGAACGGTAAGCACCATGATTTGCAATGATCTATTATACACTTGTGTTGACAATCTTAGGAGGAAGCTTGTAAAAGTAAAATCCTTTTTCTCTTCACTCAGCCCAGTTGATGGTGAGACTCCTCCCAAGCACCCTTGTTGAAACCAGAGGTGGGGTCCACAAGGTTGTTTCAGGGTCTGTGGTCCAACTATATTGCAAAGCAACATCAATGGCTTCTACTCCAAATGTCACCTGGATAAAGGATGCTGCAACCCCCCTTGTCAGTGACCCTCCCCATATTCGCATCAGGAGCTCTATAAGTGATATAAAGATGTCTGCTGTCTCGTCACTCATTGTGGATAACTTTGGGGTAGCTGATGGTGGAAGTTATGTATGCCAGGCAAATGATGGAACAAGGAGTACCAACAGCTCAACATTGTTGTTCACAGGTACGCATGTGTTGACAAATAATGATGTCATGGTTGCAGTACCTCACATGTGTATTTCTTGTCTGCACACAGCTATTGGTTCCGGCAATAATACACTAACTGTTGTGATGGAACCCGTTGCCAATGAAATCACTTTTGAAAATGCCAATTTTATCCCGCTCGATAACCGGACGGCCGTGCCACTTGGTTCTACTGTTGATCCGGTTGGCACTGCAGATGGTGACATGTTGTTGAGGTGTGTTGGTGGTCATGAAGGGGATGGAGGCTCAGCAGGTTTTAGCCCTCCCTCAGTAGTGTGGGTCAGAAATGGAGAACAGGTGGTCCCGAGTAGTAGGCATACCATCATTGAGAGCACAGTATTCGGTGATCAGCGAATGCAGAGCAAAATTCAGATATCCAACTTTAGTTTCTCCGATGCCGGGGTATACCAGTGCATCTTCACTGATGTGGACAGTGATGCTGAAGTGATCACCACCACACCCCTGAGACTGGACACAGGTTGGTCTAGCTGCATGTACAGGGAGATATATAGTTCCGGCCATGGCTTTTAATCCTTGTGTTCTGGTGCGAGGCAGTAGCTACAACCATGGTCAGGGCATAGATTGGCCTGTATTATAGAGCATAAGCCATCCAAGTTATGGGTCCCACTGGATTACTATAAGTCCACTGCAGTTGACTATAACTGGGATGGTATTCACATCATCAATACATTAAGATTTTTTCATGTGTGTAGAGTGAATAATGGTAACAGAAGTAAGGTGTTTGGTGGGTGGGACTAGTAAGATTTCTTTACATATCAGGTCACACTTTGTGACCATTTTAATGCTGTCTGTATGGTACTTCTGCACAAAGGCTAGCGTGGCATAAGAGTTACGCCAGACTCACACAGGTGCTGTGAGGGAGGCAAGAACTCACAGAACTCTGAAGAGGGAAATGTCATGTACCAAGATACTGTGAGGGATCAAGGAGAGAGCTCGCCAGACCTTGCAGCTGACTAGTCACGCTGATAGGGAGTACGTAGTATTGCTGAAACAAGTGAAACAAGCGAAGCTTTGTAACTTGTGATCTGGTTGGTGTGTACCACAATCATTATTGACCTGCATGAACTCCCAATATACCACTTGAACATAATTACAGTAGTGGAATCTCCTGAATTCTGTTCATTTGTTTGATCATTGTCCAGGTGCTTCTGCCAAGTTGGAAAGGGTTTCCCCTCAAGTCATTGTCTTAAATCCTCCCGAGAAGTTGGTGGTAGAAACACTGGCATCCGGAGGATATCAACAGATTTACTACTCTAGAAATGGAAATCCATTCAGTCCAATTCCATCAGATTCTTTCTTTGCGAGGGTACCGGATGAATTTCCAAACTTCCATGAGTTCTTTGTTCGTGAACCCACCACCTTGGATGATCTTGGAATGTATGAGGTGGACCTTCAGTTGAACTTTGGACAACCACTAGTATCACATATTGAGTTTATCGTCACACCGTACAGTAAGCCACTCAGTTTAGTCATATTATGTTAACAGTATTGTTCCAGGACCTTCACACTCGCCTATATACTTGATCCTATGTAGGCTCAGGGTATAAACTATGTGAAAAGGTAGCCTTGCATGGTTGCACCTTTGGGTTACCGTAAACTTGGCCATGCAGGAATACACTGTATATGTAGCTAATGTATGTAGCTATACCGCATAATGTCTACTAAATATATTTTGCAGAGCTGCCTATCACATCCCAAGAGAGCACCATAGTGACAGTACTTGAGGGAGACTCTATTGACATCTCCTGCACTTCAAGCGGCAACCCCACCCCCACAATTTCTTGGGAACTACATGGATCCCCTGCACCGTTCCCACAGAGCGACACTGTGACCAGCTATCAAGTAGACATACGTGACTTTGGAGAATTTAATTTCAACACAGGAAGCATTACCTCTGTACTAAAACTCACTGGTGTTAGTTACCCTGAGCATGAAGGGAAGTACATGTGCACATGTCAAAACTCACACGGGGGAGTTCAGAGCAGTGCCTACTCTAACATCACAGTGCATGTGTTGGGTAAGTTTCCAACATATTATTGTAGTGGCAGTGATTACATTCAACTACTAATTTGTTAGTTGTGTAACTGTAACAATGTGTGTTTGATTTGAGCGATTAGAGATGTGATTCCACCCACGCTGAGCAACTACCCGGTATGTCAAATGCAATCTCAACACTATCGTTGACAGTACCTCATACAGGTCCTCCAGAAGAATTAAAGTGGTGGGCAGCTGTTTTCCAGTATTTTCTCAAATACGAACATTTATTCAGCACAATGTCTAGCCCTACTACCCAGGCCTCCCAGTGAGGCCCAATTACTTGTTTGTAGGTGGGAAGCCAGCAGTTACTAATATTGGCTGCATGTGTGTGTTGAGTTGCCAAAAGTTACACTTTACATCCAAGCCTGTGAATTCCCTTAGCAAATACAATTGTTGCTACAGTAACTGATGAAGTCAATTGCATACAAATGCTCTTCCCAACACCAGTGATCCCAGAGATTGAACTTACAGCATCTCTGCCAGTTGTACAGCTTGGGAGCTCTACCACGCTGACCTGCAATGTCACGAGAGCCAAACCAACCAATTTTACCACATTTACATGGACTCGTGGCAATAGCTCAACTGCTCTCCCTGAAACTGGCAACACACTGACATTGTCCCCACTGACGGAATCAGATCTGGGTGTGTACCACTGTAGGGTGACCAACTCTGCTGGAACTGAAAGTGGGACATTCAATCTTGAGCTAGGAAGTAAGTAAAAATACCACATAATTACACTACTGTTAAATTATGTTCCTGACACTGTTGATTATGTTTTTATCACTTGCATTATGTGCAATGAAAAGATGGCAGGTAGCTAGCTAAGTCTGTAAGCCCTTTGCCCATTGTACAATGAACACTGTTCCAGGTCAGGATTGTGTCATTCTGGACCCACATAGCTACAAACCTCACCGCTAGGCCGGAGTTCATTGTTTCCATTTGCTTCAACTCACGACCACGTTTTAGTTTTGTTTGCCTTTGGTTGTTTTGCTCAAAAGCGTCTCTGCATCCCCAAGTCCTCTCCAGCTCCACTTTCTAACCGCATACTTGTCCTTTGAACTGAGTGGAGTAAAGCTCGGTTCAAAGGTCAGGTATGCAGAAGACCTGGGGACGAGGCTAGTCTCTGCCATTGCATATTATGTAGTGTGTTATTTGTATTGCTGCAGCTATACCCACACCTACTGTAACAACTACCGTCATTTCGGCTGGAACTGGTGGATCCTTCACTACCATTGTAGCAGCAGTTTCAACAGTTGGAGGCATCATCCTGCTGCTAACAGTTACCATCATTCTAATCATTGCCATATCAGTCATGGCCAGGAAGAAGACAAGGTGGGCTAGAAAGCTCAGTGGTGACTCCGATCACCTTTTATCACCCAGTAACTCGAGTGCTACTGGGGGTTAGCTAGCTACCACCAGATCCAGGCATGCACTACTTTTCTCACGGATGTAGCTACCAGGCCCTCTCTTCGTTGTTTATCAGTAGGTAGATCCTGTGTGACCATGAGGTCTGGAGAAATACAGCACTTTGTCCCATAGGAACTCAAATGGAATGTAGTAAAAATAATTAGCTACTGCATGCTCGGAGGGAAGGATTTTGTTATGAAGGTTTGAAATTGTGTGTATACATATGTGCAGTGACGCACTTTATCTGGAATAAATGATCATGTCATTCTTTACATTATAATTATGCAGCGAGAAGAAGAGGCATACCAAGGACGTTGATTACTCAGATCTGATACCAATGAATTTTCATGAGAACCCACTTTTCGGGATGACACCAGCTGATGATCAGTTCGTTTATTCGGACCAGGCATTGAACTGGAGTGAAGGTGCTGTAACATTTGGTGATGATACATTCGATGAACACTCTTTTGATGAGCACATGTTTGACAAATGAGTTGAAGACTGCTGTTCATAGCTTAAATAGTATATTAGTGAGCTACTATTACTATATTAGTGATTAGTGTAGTGATTTGATATAATCATACTTTAGTGAGTTGCTGTAGCAATTTTAGTGAGCTGAGCAGTTATAGTGTACAGGTAGTGAGTTGCTGTATCGTAGGTTCTTGTTCCCCAACTGCTGTTAGCAGATTGTGTGAGGATAAGTTTTTTGACATGTTGATCTGTCATCTCACCGCAGCATAGCCAAGGGTGCATGTAGAGGGGGGGGGGGGGGGGGGGGGGGGAGGTGGATTGGGGCAGTGCATGGGATAATATATTGACTGGGACCCCAGACTGGCAGAGGTGCCACAGATTTAATCCCAGAAATGCGTTTGTTTTCTGGTGGGGGAATTAGTGTCTGTGTGCACAGCCTGTGAATGGGTTTTGGTGTGCACATGGCATTGTTACGTAGCCTTCATCCAGTTTAGCAGCATTTTACTGAGGGGTTCAAACCATGTTGGAGAACTGGTCAAAAAGCTTGCCTTGAAACCATCCTTTTTGTGTAGGGGAATCAGCATAGAGGTCGGCCATTGCTCTAACCAACTAAAAACAATACAGACCAAAAGATATCCTGCCATTCCAAGGCCCTGGTACAGATACGCATAATTATGCTTTAATACTGCTTCCACCATTGTATAGGGCAGGACTTTTGATTTACCGACTATCACCCAGAAGAGTTCTTCTCAAGTTGAAGGCTATAGTTCAGTACTGCAGACGCAACAGACACAGAGCAAATGATGATGCAGAAGTACATATGGTACCATTCAGTGAACACGTTTCGTAAGACTTCCTGGTTCACATGATCAAGAATGTATTCTCCAAGTCATAAGCACTTTCATTTAATGATAAAAGCACTATAGTCTAATCTTATTATGGCAGCTGTGTACGCTGCATTATGATGAAGACTATTGGTGTACAGTATCAATATAAGTATAGTCATGACACTTCAATTGTCAGTGACATAAATCCCACTATAACTTGCAGTAATTGGGCTAACAAACAGGGTGTGAACAACTGTAGTGTCTGAGAAGTGCTTCTTACTTTCCTGTTAGCTACATAATGGAGGAGAGAGTATTACCATACAAGGTATATAGCAGCAGGAGTTTGCATCAGCTATACAACCATGCAGTCTAGCCACTACCCCCTCTCCGCCAAACTGGTTACACGCACATGCGGCTTCACCGTGCGCTCACTCACTGAGTTTAGCAATCGCTACCCTCTTCTCAAAAACTTCAGTTTGAGGTAGTTCACTAGTCATCAATCATCATCACCTTCTTGAGTCAGCACCTCACGATCATTGAGAGCTTGAACATCGCAAAGTTGAAAATGAGGGGATCTCCTTCATCATTCTGCTCTATATGCTGGACTGCTGCCAGAAACTCACGTGGGATGTCTAGTGTAGAGGCCTCCATATGCCCAGCTTTACAAGAATTGTAGAGCTCAGTGTGCGTACATTACATGCATATCTGGCACGCAACAAACCCTTGATGGATAACGGAATTGCTACTTTCCACGTATTACTATTTTCTGTTGTGGTGGTAAATAACTAGACTGTACTCAGACCAGGAGAGTACTTCTATAGTCCAGAATACCATGCAAAAGTAAAACACACAAATTTACATTAAGTTTGATATGACTAGAATTGTGATTACTTTGTACTACATTATCCACAAAGTCATACCTGCTGCTATCATATCTGATTGTCGATGAGATAACACAAACTTGGACTCAACAAATCAATAGGGTGTGAACATGTGTATGTACTGTCTGAGAAGTAAACAACCGGTTATGCAATATGGAGGAAGAGAGCTTACATACAATATTAATAATTTTAGGCGTGACTGCAACTGCTTTAAAAGCAAAGCTGTGAAGAGTTCCACATCAGTCAAGTCAACAAAGACATCATAGTCACCAAAAGAAAGGACGTCACTGCAGTCCGCTTGTCCTCTTCACAACCCACTTCAACACTAAGAAAATGGTTGGCAAGCTCTACCTGCTAGTGGCTCTTGCTACTGTGTTTGGTACTATTGAGGCAGTTGATTTCAGCTACGATGATCAAGCTGAATGGCCAACATTTGAAGGCTCATCGTGTGGTGGAAACCGACAGTCTCCTATCAATGTTGATACTGATGAAGTTGAAGAAGAAGAGGAGTTGATTGCTCTGAAGTTCATCGAGTTTGATGAAAGTGTTTCTGGCATAGTCGAGAACAATGGCAATTCAATCGAATTCATTCCCAACACCAAGAATGCCAAATTTATCAATCACAAAGGGACATACGTGGTTCAACAGTTCCACTTCCACTGGGGAGAGGAGGCTGGAGAGGGCTCAGAGCATCGTATCGACGGCAGTCAATTTGATGCAGAAATTCACATCGTGACATTGAAGCAGGGTGCAGACCCGAGTGACACCGCAGGGGACACCTTCAGTGTTATTGCTGTATTTGGCAACCAAAATGACAACCTTCCTATATCTGGCATTTGGTCAAACATTCCTGTCCCTGAGACGTTTGAGCAGGAGATAACAACCAGTGGGATCAAGTATTCCGACCTTCTCCCATCCAACAAAGACTACTACAACTATGAAGGTTCACTGACCACACCACTATGCAATGAAACTGTCCAGTGGTTTCTTCTGAAACACCCAATAGACATTCCAGGTGAGTTTCTGGCAGAAGTCCGGCAGATAGAGCAGAATGAAGAAGGAGATCCCCTCACATTCAACTTTCGCGATGCTCAAGCTCTCAATGATCGTGAGGTGCTGACTCCAGAAGGTGACGATGATGATGATAGTGATGACAAGTAAACTACCTCAGAGAGGATCAAGTTTTAAAGAAGGGATGACAATTGCTAAAACTCTGTACTGAAGTTGTTGCTTTAAGGATAGTACTTTTCATTGGATGCATATCGAGTGCATCATTATAGTATGATTCTAGTTTTTCAAGAGATTGTTGTGGATGTTACCAGTTATTTTTACAGGACAGATTCCATTGCTACATGAGATGGCACTTGAATGTTGTATTACCCTCACCTATAGCCACCTTTGCCACTTAACCATTAAGCTACGTAGCTCAGTGGTGGAGGAGGATGTTTATTGAGAGCAAGAGACCATTTGCACTGCACATGTTCAAGCATAGCCATAATATTATCATGGACCACTTATTTGCTACAGAGTGCTTGCTGTTATGGCACTGCAAGCTCAACTGGTACAATCTGCAGCTATGAATGTACTCAGAGGACCTATCCAGTTTGGATTCCAGTCCAGTCTTAAGACCTATTTTTGGTGCCTAAACGCTGCTCTCCCACATACTTGCATGAACTACATCATCGGGACGGACAGCAAACACAATTGCATGAGCTTTCAGAGTCATAATTACGCTGACTACCCCTTTCGCCAGTATAGGCCACTTTGGTGTCATAGAAAATAGAGAAAAGTTTTATAAAAGCGCCTAATATGAAGGAGCCATATAAATGCCTATGAGCCTCTATGGAATTGGGAATCTATTGTTAAATTATAAGTGGTCAGTGTGCCTCTTGCTCTCAACAAACATCCTCCTCCACCACAGAGCTAGCTTAATGGTTAAGCGACCAAGATAAAAATCCCTTTCATGATTTGAAGGTGAGCTACTTGAGCCTACGAGCCTACGAGCCTGTATGGAATTGGGGAGCCTCTAGGGAATCTATTGTTAAATTATAAGTGGTCAGTGTGCCTTTTGCTCTCAACAAACATCCTCCTCCACCACAGTTAAGCGACCAAGATAAAAATCCCTTTCATGATTTGAAGGTGAGCTACTTGAGCTATTATAAATCTTTCAAGTGCAATCTTCTTTCCTCCAAAGCAACTGGTCACATTGATCCACTTTGACAGTGATTGCTCAAACTACAGTCAATATAACTATACACTAGATATACACGGAATGAAAAGTACTAGCCTAAATGCAACAAGCAAAAGAAATTCACTACAGAGTTTTGGAAATTGTCACCCCTTTCTCTAAAACTTGGTCTTGGTCAAGTAGTTTACTTGTCATCATCATCAGTATCACTATCATCATCACTATCATCATCATCATTGCCACCTTCTGGAGTCAGCACCTCACGATCATTGAGAGCTTGAGCATCGCGAAAGTTGAATGTGAGGGGATCTCCTTTATCATTCTGCTCTATCTGCCGGACTGCTGCCAGAAACTCACCTGGAATGTCTATTGGGTGTTTCAGAAGAAACCACTGGACAGTTTCATTGCACAATGGTGTGGTCAGTGAACTTTCATAGTTGTAGTAGTCTTTGTTGGATGGGAGAAGGTCGGAATACTTGATCCCACTGGTTGTTATCTCCTGCTCAAACGTCTCAGGGACAGGAATGTTTGACCAAATGCCAGATATAGGAAGGTTGTCGTTTTGGTTGCCAAACACAGCAATGACACTGAATATGTTCCCTGCAGTGTCACTTGGGTCTGCACCCTGTTTCAGTGTCACGATGTGAATTTCTGCATCAAACTGACTGTCGTCGATACGATGCTCTGAGCCCTCTCCAGCCTCCTCTCCCCAGTGGAAGTGGAACTGTTGAACCACATAGCTATGTCCCTTTGTGGTTGATAAACTTGGCATTCTTGGTGTTGGGAATGAATTCGATTGAATTGCAATTGTTCTCCACTATGCCAGAAACACATTCATCAAACTTGATGAACTTCAGAGCAATCAACTCCTCTTCTTCTTCAACTTCATCAGTATCAACATTGATAGGAGACTGTCTGTTTCCACCACACGATGAGCCTTCAAACGTTGGCCATTCAGCTTGATTATCGTAGCTGAAATCAACTGCCTCAATAGTACCAAACACAGTAGCAAGAGCCACTAGTAGGTAGAGCTTGCCAACCATTTTCCTATTGTTGAAATGGGTTGGGAAGAGGACAAGTGGACTGCAGTGACGTCCTTTCTTTTGGTGACTATGATACCTTTGTTGACTAGACTAGTGTGGAACTCTGCACAGCTTTGCTTTTAAAGCAGTTGCAGTCACGCTGAACGGGTCTAAAATTACTAAAATACATTGTAACATTGTAGTACAACGTGAGAGTTCTCTTCTCCCATTATATAACAAGGGGTAAGAAGCACTTCTCAGACGCCACTACACGTGGCATTTCTAGAGCCCAATTTAATTACTGTTATCTCATCGACAATCGAATATGATTTAGAGGTAAGTGTTATGACTGCAATAATGTGATACGAAATAGTCAGGTTGTTGACTATACACGATGCATGCATTCAACCGTCTAGTCATATCAGACCTATTTTTAAGTGCTTTATTACTAAGTTTTTGCATGGAACGTTATGACAAAAATGCTTTCTTGGTCTGGGAACAATTCAGGTGTAGTCTAAAGATCTTTTTCTGTGGGCCTCACTTACTGTGGGTTATCTCATGATCAGTCATATATCACATCATGGATAATGCAATACTACTAGCATGCTAACATACATAATGCAGTGCATACAACTCTAGTCTTGGCATAAATTAATGCTGTTATATTCTATGGCAAGTGGATGTGACTGCAACGATGCACTCTTGATCTGTGAACGGTTCAGGTGTATAGTCTACAGAACTCTTGTTTGGTACCAGTGACCAGTAGAACTGAGTAGGTAGAAATTCCTCTACTTAATTACTCACCACATTTATCGCATGCAGCTGTTCTTTTATAGCTACATCATTATAAATCACTGCTAGCCAATCACATTGCTTTCTTAGGGTAGGATTAGATACATACTCTTTGCAGATGTACAGCCAGTAGCTATATAACCATCCACTAGTGCCTGTATCACATTCACTTACACGCATATACCTTAGCCTCGTTCCCAGGCCCGAGAGGGCGTGGGAACGAGGCTACATATACCTATATACTGCCACTGCTGGTAAGTGTACGGATAGAGAATGACCAATGATAGTCACTATCCCAGGCCCTGCCCGGATTCTAGTACTGCAAGCAACGAAAAGCTGCGAGGAGCCTAGGAGCGAGGCTACATAATTCCTGGGCATACATTATTCCAGAGCTGACAGACGTATATAGCTTCATCTGACATACAATTTGAGATTCAGGAGAAAATTTGCAGATTTTATGAGAATACTTATCTTCTGAACCAGCCTGGATAGGAATCTGGGCGCACATTCCTTATTAGCCGTTGCTGTTGTCCATCGTACTCTTCTTACATGAGACCTAAAGCTTCTTAGAAGTTAGAAGCATTCCTTGGACACTTGTTAAGTGGAATTCGACACCACCTTCTGCATGTGCCAAAGCCAAACGACCTTGTCTTGTCATGAAACTCTTTCAAGCGATGATGCCTAATTGCTTTACAAGGCTATTGTTGTGATACACTGTTATATATAGTCATGCAAGTTTGCCAAAGCGTGCATGTTCATTCACCAGTGGGTCCACACAGATGCCAGGCAGGCTGGCCAATCCATTCCTGCTAATGAACTAAGAACTAGGCTGAACCAGTCGAAAAGAACTCGGGAGGGAAACATCAAAATGGGTATCTTTGTTGAAGAATCTTAAATTGAGGGGTGCTTCCTCGCATATGGTTGTCACGATCCTCACCTGCGCCCTCATGATCACATTCATGCAGTAGTCAACATATTCCCTTTGTCAATACTGCTGCCTTCCAATCCAGACCGCTTTCTATATATTAGCCATCATATAGCAGCTACTGAATGGAATGGTCTGGTTGAGTAAGTTGTGTCAGCCTCATTTTGTCTGTACTCTAAGTACGTTCACTCAAACTCTACCAGTAGCTCACTTTAATTGTGAATTTTCCGTATGACTTCTCCATATCATATCATATAATTATATATAACTTTCATCGATACTAGGGATGAGTACTGCATGGCATGTTCCTATGTTTGGCAATCACTAGCTACATTTTAACAGAAGGCAGCTGAATCTTGAATTCTGACAGCCAATGTGTTGAATGCAGTAATGGTACTAGTGGTGCCAGCAATTATTATTAGATCATGTATAAGGGTATCATGCCGGCTTTGAATTTTGCTCTTAATATTACCCAATGGCAATTGAAGTTCAGAGCAATAGTTGCCAGTCTTTTTCACACTGACACATAACAAAAACAACTGGCATTCTTGTGAAATGTTAGTAGTAGGCTAGGGTTGCATGGTGAAGGCATAATGTTGTTCAATTCAACACTTAACCTACGAAACATATAAGGTCAGGCCATACAGTAACCAGTAACCATAGCAGTGAGATTCTTACCCCTATAATTATAAGCTTTTAACTCCCCCCCCCCCCCCCCCCCCCCCCCCTCCCACCACCACCACCACCACCACCACACACGCACACACACACACACACACACCACAATGTTTATAAGTACTCAAATACAAATGAAACAAGAGCAGACAATACACTAGTAGATATATAGAACCTGAATAGTAAGTCAGGGTAAACATTGCTCTTAATTTTTGAAACAAATTTGTGCAGTGCAACAGGCCGACAAGAAAATTGCTTGATATAAAGCTAATACAAATCTTGAGGCCGTACTATCTCTTGGTTCCTATCACACCTTGCAATCCCATCTGATGATAAGTAGTGATCACTATCATTTGATTGCTTAAGAACAGCAAAACTACTAGAATGTTGCGCCCAAAAAGATTTAGATCCGAGATTGAGTCACTGAATTCTGAAGAGAGTACAGTACATCTAGCCGCAGACACACCAATGTGAATATGGTCATCTGTCAATTACAAATGGTTCATAAATTAAAACGTGACATTCACCATTTACTTCCATTCATTAAATACAAATGGTTCATTAAATGTGACATTCACCATTTACTTCCATTCGTTAAATACAAAATTTAATGGTTCATTAAATGTGACATTTGTTGGTGTACTTAAGCCAGGCCCTGACTTGTGTACATGTATACATCGCTGAAACTCTTACACTTAAAGATGACTACTACAGGCTGGGTGCGGCAAACTTACTCACTTGGGTGCGGTAGGTCAATCTGCTGCGTTAATTCTGGTACACACATATTTAGGAGCATATGTGCACCACCTTAGCTTGTGGCATCAAACAATGCTGCTCATTTTCAAGGCTTAGAAAACAACACACGTTTGACAACTGATCGAGTTAAAATTGTAGCATCCCGATCTACTTAAGCCCCGTTTACACCAGGCATCTAAACCGGTTCAGGATCCAGATTAAACTAAACCGGAATCATGTAAACGCTCTAATCCGGATTGGAAAACGGTTTACGTAACCCACATCAGGATGTGGGCTGACGCGGATTGAATCCGGATTAGTTTCGAAGGAGGTACGTGAACAGCTGGAGCAGTTTCCAAGTGGATTATATATATCTGCTGCACATTGAAGCTGTAAGTATTCATGACAAGTACCACAGCCACTGAAGTGGACACTTCTAATCCAGATTCTAATCCAGTTTGAGTAACCCGGTTTAGTAGCATAAACGGGGCTTAACTGTCCTTTTCCAGTCACTAAGCAACAAGCACACAATAGTGTAATGGTAATACACTATTATAGACAGTTACACGGAAGCCATACCCAGTAGGCTTATAGTTAGTCTCATTCCCAGACCCTCATACAAGAGGGTCTGGGCACGAGACTAGCTTGTAGTGTGCTTGCAGGGTATGTACGGTAGCTAAGTCCAATCCAAGTATATACTTTCTGCTTGTGCTCAAATCCTTTTTGGAATCATGGCAGGTGATAATACAGCTTCTACAAACAGAATGCCAACCTACCACATTAACAGGAAATTGACACTTTGGCAGAAGCTAATAGGTGTGTCCTGGGAGGATATTTTCTTGTAAGGGCAAAGGACAACAAAGGTGTGGTACACCTTTATTGTAACATTATTATCAAGTGAGTGCCAGAAAAACAGCAACTACTTACACTTGCTAAATAATTGCTAATGCCGTATACAGATTGAGTGGACCTATACGGAAGGCAGGCTCACACAATGTGATGTGTGTATGGGCACCGGCAGTGTGCATGCAAAAATGTCATACAACCACAAAACCACAAAAATGTATACCTACTGCTTTCATAAAAATCGTCAGGCAGAAATTTTCTGTACAATCTTGTCAGGGAGCTACGTATTAGCTGAAAGAGCACTGAAGAGCACTACTCCGGAAAGCTTCGTACACATACTTCACCATCAGTGATGTGGTCTGGGGTGAGGATAGTTGCCTTGGCCGTGGTCTGTTTGGCTGTTTCTACACCAATAAAGGCATGCTCCCGTCAGCTAACAGATCGCACCATGTATCTCGGAGGTTTGTACGGTGTACTTCATAAGACTATTGCTGCATATTGAATAAAAATTTATGTACCGAGGTATTACACATGGCATTAGCTATTCAGCAATACTTAGGGGCTGAATATTATATAAATGGCAGGCAACTTGCAGCCATTATACTGCAACAGGTGCAGTAGACAGTATGTAGTGTGGAAATTTGTCTTTGGTAAGTTGAGAAAAAACCCAAGCATGTATGGGAGCATGAGCCGGCCAAATTGGTGTATCTTGGATGGACCATGCAGTTAGATTGGCTAGATTCGAGAGTTTGAGTGGTTGTAGTAGCTTCTGTGATGAAAAAGAATAATTATTGTTTGTTGCCTTCAGTCCGCAATATATTGTTACAGGCATATTCTGCCCCATTCTCTGTAGCATGCTTCCTGGGAGTGCAGAAACTGGCAAAGGAGATTGGGGAGTTGGTGAATATACCTGACATCAGCATTAATGGAAATGCATTCAGAGTCACAGAGTACGTTTGTTATGCTTATTACAATACTGGGACGTGCTGGTGCAACGTTGTTTTTTTTTGTTTGTTTTTTTATAAAACTTTATGCAGATACAAAGGACATAGTGAGTAGTGAAAAACACTAATACAAGCACATCCCCATACAAACTATACTAAATGAACAAGGTTCTTAAATGTATATATAGAGGGTGCAGAAGTAATAGAGTCAGGTAATGTATTCCACAGGGAAGTTACTGAAAGTTTTCATCCATTCTAACTTGCCAAGGCATGGCAACCTAGAGCATCGCAGACTTAACATGCTGACGACTACCACTAAGAGGTGCTCTATATGGACTGACTATAAGAAGGACACAATTAAGTGTTAATGCTATCAAAATGGCTATACAGATTTTATATTGCACAATAATAATTATAGTTTATTGGGACTCTATTATCAGATGTAGCTTTTTCGATTATTGCACTGGCCTAATGATCACCATTACTAGGTATAGTCAACAGTGTTACTATATATCCTTGACAACACGTACACTTGCAGTTCTGCAAGCCTGGTTACGTAGCGATAGTGCTGATAACAAAATCCACATTCCAAGCCATGCAGTCGTGTGCACTACAGGGTGCTGTCGTTACTAAGCAATCCATTAATTCTCCCAAATCACAACAATAATATTAAGGAATAAGTATACTTCTGCAGGTGAATACATACAGGCTACAACAATTAATGTTCCTGACCTCTTGCAGCATTCATCTTGATCAGCTTAAGGTGAACATTTTCGGTGGATGTCGTGTAGGATCAGTAGGAATCCCTCCCCCTCCCACGACAGCCCCAGAAACACTCCTACCAATGGATATTGGCAGTGGAGAACAACCAACTACGCCTCTAAAACCAACTATTCCTCCAGTGCGCAGAAATCGTCGCTACACTGTCACATATAGTCAAGTTAAGGTGCATGCAACTGCAGTGTGGAGACGCCGTAGAGACCGGTGGTGAGTGATAGCATGATTATTAGTCATGTGTGCAGTAAAAGGTCAGCAGTAGTTTTGGCTTTGCAATCACATATATTACCACATGCCATCTGGCACTCCTAAGCCATCCCATGAATAAATGTACCTCAAAAGCAACACACTACTTGTGAGTAGGACTACTTATCCACATTGACAACCCTCCCAATCAGTAAGACAGTAATCCCATCATCCCCCGTTCCATAGTTGTCCTTTGACATTATTTCACTCCACCTAGAAATCATAGTACTATAGCCGTGCAAGCATCCATAATCACACCGCATTTCCTTCACAACTTGCCTTAATTGACACGCCCTTTCGTCTTATGTTTATTATAGTCCTGAAAGCACTGCATGCTTACTATGCCCTATCTATACGATTCCATTAGACACTTAGTGAACTGAAGTGTGGAGATAGCAGTACGAAACAACATACCACAATGTGTTTTATGCAGGTATCAGGGAAGAGTTGAAGGCATCGCAACTGGCAACGTGAAAATTCAGCTTGATGCTGGTACACAAATACATTACCTGGTAGCTATTGGTTGTAGGCTCTTCTGTATTCATGTTAAAAGTATGTAGTGCAGTGGAACCTGTCTAGTGGTCACTGTTAGAGGCAGCTGTCTATAGTATGGTCACTACTGCTAGTCCCAGTTGTGCTAAAACAACCTGCCACCTGTCCATAGCGGCCAAAAACACTGGAGTCCCATGGTGACTACTACAGACAGTAATTCAGTACAGTTGCAATACCACTTGATACCAAGGTATCCTTTTATTACAGGCATAGACAGAGCCAATTGTCCTGTCTTCAATAACGCCAGATGTACAGCCAGTGTTGATCCTATACCTTTGACTATTTGGAATCGACGATATCTTGGGTAAGGATCAGCCATCAAGGTAGTAAAGGCATTTAAGCTGTACAGAAATATGTACGTACGTCTAGTGCACATCAAGAGGAGTCTCATTCACAAGTCATGCAAATCTATTCAGTGAAATTGTTGCAATCCTCTTTCTCTCTCCCTCTCTCTCTCTCTTCACAGGAACTTTTATGAACGTCAACTTAGGGCTAAACTCACAGAACAAATCAGGCAAGAGGTATGGTCAATAATATACATAGATGTTATTAGCTGCGTGGTAAACTATTTGTCCAACTCAATTACTATGCTGTAGGTAAAGAAAGGGTGTCAGGCTTCAGCAGCATTCCTCCAAGATGCGGATGATAATCCAGAAGTGAAGCAGATATTCCGTGGTTAGCCGCAGTTGCAGGAACTGTGGACTACTTGTACTTGACTAGTAATTAAATCATAGCTGTATATACTACTTAGATGCACAGATCGCTGCATGCAATTGATGCAATGGTCTGATACTCTGCTTTACCTTCATCAATGTTTTACCTAGAACATTCTCAAACACAGCTGTACATCTGATTATCACTATATTGCATGTATAGAGTCTACCAGGCAGAACATAATATATTCTCCATCATGGTTTGAATGTATACACCGCTGTGGCAACAAAAACATATTATTAATAAACCAAGTCCATAGGATTTGTTCACTATAATGCACTCCTTAAACAGCAACTTGTAACAAGTGAACAATGTTCCTTACGTTGCCATGGCAATGTCACTGTTGGCATGGTTACCATGCCTGAAGGCTACCAAAATCTGGGGATAGCTACTGTATACGTCAAACATCTGGAAAGGAGCTAGCGTCGTTCCCATGCAGCCTGTTTCCAATTCCAGTTTTTGGTCGCTTGCAGTATGCATAAGTGATCAAAATCTGGCAGTGGCAATAGCCTGGGAACGTGACTAGGGAGGAACCACATGCATGGGAATGAACATTTCCACGCTTTGATAATGGGCGGGTTTTAGTATCAGCATGGATAGGCATTTAATTGTTTCGCATTTTTGACCACAAGACTGTATTACTCTGAGCAAGGTGCTATAGTAAGTGCATACCTGCAAGGCTTATTCATCTTCCTCTACATGTAGTTCCTGCCTATCTCCACCGGCTACCTGGGGGAGATGCTGGAGTGGAGTGTGGACATGTGTTTGATCACCGATATACCCAATAAACCCAATATACTGTAGAGCTGTGACCAATATTCAATTAATTGACTAAGTGATCGATCTTAACAAGTAAAATTGTCATTGAAATCTGTGTTATAGCATGGATAATAGAGCACTGTACTCTATTATCCATGGTTATAGTGAGCACAATAAAGGGAACAGAAAAGAGTCATGTGCAAAACCTGTAGCAAAGCACATGTATTCATGCATGGTATAGACTATAGTGGGAAATTTACTTGTACCTAAGACATAGGTGTATATACTTTGATATGTACCAATGAAGACTAGTATAACAGCTTTGTACAGTACATACATCCAAATTTGACCCAATAATGATTCAACCCCCAAAAACCAGTGTTGATTCCAGGAGCAATATCACAGTTCTAATGTCCTCACATACGTATCATATTCAGCTGAATTATATTGTATCGTACTACAAGTTGCATACTATAGTTACTATTGTATTAGCATATATTGCGTGTACGTTGCATCCCTACTGTCTACCGACTCTGTGATACTTGAGACATAACACCGAGTTGGCAGTGCACACAGCAGACAACAATAAGGATTGCCTTGGAACATTCTAGAAAGCTATTATATCTGCAATTGCACAATAGCTATGGGGTGATTTTGTATGGAGTTCTAAGAGTATGGCTTATAATTATAGTGAAAGACTTCTTGCTTGCTACCCATTGCACAATATGGGGTGATTTTTGTATGGAGTTCTAAGAGTATGGCTTATATAGTGAAAGACTTCTTGCTTGCTACCCATTGCACAATATGGGGTGATTTTTGTATGGAGTTCTAAGAGTATGGCTTATATAGTGAAAGATTGCATGCTACCACAGCAACGCTAATTGTCACACAATGATTATCGTTACCTTAAGTGGGTATAGTACGCTGTTTCTACCACATCAGTACCACGAGTTAGCTTGTAATATTTATAGTGTGGACTACAGCACACGTTACTATAGTCACACTGCTTTCATGTGCTGGCTTCACATACAGCACACCCATATAAGGTCAGAAAGTGTTGACTTAATGTACAGCACATGCTCAGCTTGTGCACAAGGTCAAGTAGTGTATTCTATAAATAGGAAGGTGCTTTCCTGAAATGTACACGTGGTTACTATAGTTCAGTTCATGCTAAAGTTGCTATTCAGAATCTCAACATGGGAAGATTAGTAAATGGCACTCCGCTGGACTGGTCAGAGATCAAGAAACTCGGTCCATTTGTTCGAGAGCAGGCAGTGTTGCAGTATCTCAGGGTCTTTCAGCAGGAGAAGGAGAGACAAAATGAGCCTTTCAAATGGGGAGATGAGGTATGCACACTGAGTGTGAGCACCATAACTGAAACCTTGTCCCTGCATGTAGCATGAGCATTGCTGCAGCAATGGTGCATAATAGCCATTTCAGTGCTCATGATAGTCCAGCATAATTAGCTATCAAAGCTACCATGCATTGTGTTGGTGTTGCTAAGGGTTTATATAGGTTTGCTTATCCTGCTGGCTGGAATCCTGACATACCAACATACACCTTGCAAGCATGTTTCTAAATCATATTGGCTGCTGCTACAGAACTCTGCAATAAAGGCTGAAGCCTGGCTGAAGTATAGAAGTAATTGCTTATTTCTGCAGACACCATTGTTCTGTTGGTGACACACGTAGACTAATCACTATGTACATTAACGGCTGATTACAAACTTACCATTATTATGGACTCATATCTGTGGCAATGATTCGATCATAGCAAATGTGACAAGGAAGGAATGCAATTGCTGCAACTATACAAACTACGACGCTAGTGATCGGCAAGAAATGATTCTCTGTATAGTCTGTACCGTATGCCTATGCTTGCAACTGGACATCTCACTAAGTAAATAGGTGAATGCAGGACATTATGGGCTGAGCAGGAGCAAGCTGTATACATTTTAGCCACTGAGGATGGTAGAGAATGAGGTATGAAGAGTTGCTGAATGTCAGCGAGGTCACCATATAGCACTCCTCCGGCGAACTAGTCTAGCTGCTAGACCCTCCTCTCCCTCCTGGAAATGATGTTACTTCATTTCCGGAAGGGAGAGGAGGGTCTAGCAGCTAGACTACTGGCGAACAAGCATGAGTCTGCTCATCATTGAACTGTTTCGTACGTTATATTACATGCGCCAGATTCACAGTATCGGTACAATATCCAGAAGTGAAATGTTTCATACATTAAATTGCACATGCACCAGATTTATGGCATGGACATGCAGATGTCATTTTCCGCCAGCTCTACAACTCACTCAAAGCTCACCCAACAATCATGTGGCCAATAAATGAATGCTGCATAATCACATTAGCTTTATGGTGATACTTAAGTCGTCTATAGTGACCAGACTCTCCTTTTGCATGGCGTTTTGTAAATACACGATTGACTTTATCTACCACACAGATTGAGTTCTCTATAGCAACTCTCGACCAAAGAGAGCAGAAGGCCCAACTCTGTCTTCTTGCTCCAACAATTCTACCTATTTTGCAGCAGCCTGAGCTGACAGACCCAAGGTGAGTAGTATAAAGTATGTCATGTGTTGCAAACAGAAAGAGAATGTATATGACAATATGGTGGGACCATGGTGGGACACAGAAGGGTCATTATTGTACATGAGAAGAGTTTGCACCCTAGAGAGGAGTAAAGTACTGAAGTGTTATTCAACTGTGCATGTCTTCTACAGCATAGCAATAGCAAGGGGTTGGCTATATATAACTCCCATCAATTTCTTCCAAGTTGAAAGGATAACCAAAATTAAATGGAACGTGCATAACAGTTGAACAAGAGTTTTTAGTCTAAACTTGTGCTCAAGTAGTGTAGGTCCAAGTTAGGGTGTGTCGGCACACAATTTGGGTAGTGAGCATGAAAATTGACATGGAGACTGCTGATTAATATTTTATGTACTGCAGTATATTTTACACTCATGATAGTACATCCTTATATAGAACTTGAGCTCAACTGTAACGTATCTCTTACTTTATGCAGTGATCATGAAACAAAGTGGAGGCCCGAACATACACGATACATGATTGAAGGTACAGAGTTCATTCACTGTTGTTGATACTTGTGAGTCAGAATGTGACATTGTATGTAGGAGTTTCATCATGCTTTCGAACAATACTTGTGCTGTAGTTGCTACGACAGTTGCTGCTAACTATACTGCCAAGACTGCAAAATGGGTTGCATGTTCTTAATCAGTATATAGCATCTTGCACTTTTGCATTTGGAACAATACTTGTGCTGTAGTTGCTACGGAGGGTGATGCTACAGCACTATACTGCCAAGACTGGGATTAACTGACCTCTGCAAGCTAGGATTGCATGTTCTTAATCAGTAGCATCTTGCACTTTTGCACATTTGGAACAACACTTGTGCTGTAGTTGCTATGGAGGGTGCTGCTACAGCACTATACTGACCTCTGCAAGCTAGGATTGCAAGTTCTTAATCAGTAGCATCTGCTTGAACTTGCACTTTGTGCATATTTGGTCCTGCATACATGCACAGGGACACCAGGTGCTGAGCCATATGGAGACTGTCTGTCTGATATTACCTATGTGGAAAGCAACATGAAGTTGAGGTGAGTACTGCTATCCAAGCAAAACGGGTTTGTGGTGTCTATGCCAACTGACATCTCAGATGGCTTCTGAATCAGCAGCACCCATCCCCCAAGCTTTATTCTAGCATGGTTTCCTTCCCACTAAGTTTATACTCACCAGACTAAACCTCCACCTACAACTTCACCACTACAACTTCACCACCGCAATGAATATATGGATTATAGCTGATCTGATTTGGAGACAGCCAGGCTATGTACTTCACTAAAGTAAACACACAATGTCATGGGTACTGACCAACTTATGGATACAGGAGGCTCCGTCTCCTCCCCGGCTGTCTCTGGTAATTCCACAGTGTAGTTGTCAGACTAGCACAGTGCCACAGTCGTAGGTCCAAAGTTACCGCAAAAACTAGCGCTTCTGGCTACCGTGAAATGTTATTCATAGCGAGCTAATATTTTAGGCAGGGAAACCATATAGGTGCCTAGGCCACATCAAAGTAAACGCTTTTCGCTTGTCGCTCAACGCTCTGCACTCAGTTGTACTAAGTTTTAGTAAAAGTACAGTAAACAACTGGTCATACGTGTGTTAACTACAAATAATTATTCATGATGTAAGAAGTTGTCACAAACTGAGGTTTTGTAACCTCAATGATGAGTGAAGCTAGCCTCGTTCCCAGGCCTTCTCACCCCAGCGTTTGTCACTTGCAGTAACCCTCGCATTAGTACTGCAAGCGACAAACGCTGGGGTGAGAAGGCCTGGGAACGAGGCTAGAGTGAAGCTACATAGAGGAGCAGAGTAAAAGGACAACTGTACCAGGATGCAGCTTATGTTTCGTAAGCTGCATCCTGGTACGGTTGTCCTTTTACTCTGCTTGCATACCCCCATGGCAACATACATTTTACCCTGGTGACCAAGATCTTAAAGTTGGTGGTCAGCGGTCACCATATGATGGGAACCTTCATTAGGACCCAGATATCACACATACAACCCTCTACCCACTACACTATAGACAACAGCAGCTGTACAAGATTTTTGCAGAATTGTCCATGAATGCATTCCCTCTTACCATCTCCACCTTTCCGAGGTGAGTTTACCATTGCTTTTGCCATTCCTTATGTATCGACTGCAGATAACAACTATGTAACAATGTTTCTACATGACTGCTCAGGTTAGGCTGCCCTAGGTTCACATCTCCTGGCTACGATCCTCGCCCAGAGTCCTCTGTGCTGAAGTCTCAGTTTTACCCCGATGAGGTGGTTCTACAACCGGAAGAGCATCCTAGGTTCCTGTAAGTAGTAGCTATATCTACTTTTGCTAGCAACTATGTCTGGCAGTTCCTCAACCTTATAATGTTAGTAA
This sequence comes from Axinella damicornis, assembly GCA_963931865.1. Lineage (NCBI taxonomy): Eukaryota > Metazoa > Porifera > Demospongiae > Axinellida > Axinellidae > Axinella > Axinella damicornis. Next base: position 2,694,953 of record OZ007508.1, on the reverse strand, counting down.
ATGTGCTAAACTCAAGGCCGTACCTAACTTTTTTATCTGGGGGGAGGGGGGCAAATTGCACAGCGCACTGCCAAAGGCGGTGCGCAGAGGTGTGAAGTGGTGATCAGTCCGCGCGAAGCGCGGAAAAATTTTTTTACGTGTTCATTTAGCAATCAGGAAGTGCTCTCGTAGCACCCACGTGGCGCGTGGACAGTCGATTGAACACTGTGTTGTTGCTTTATTTTCTAATTATACGTATGTACAGAAACAAAAATAATTGATGTAAAATTAAAATTGTGTAGCTAGCAAACCTAGACTAACTATGTCTGCCTCAGGCTTTCAGCCCGCGAACGGTCAAGCCACTGCTTAGTCGGTACTTGCAGTCAGCATAGCTGTAGTATCAGAGCAGCAGTAAGTCAGTAAGTGAATGCAAGGAAGTCAAATTCTCTGGGGGGGGGGGGGGGGGGGGGGGGGGCAGTTGTCCCCCCCCCCCCCCCCCCCCCCCCCCCCCCCCCCCCCCCCCCCTGCCCCTATGCTAGGTACGGCCCTGGTCAACTGTAATCATGTTGCTGAATGTGCAATTGAACAAGGTCAAAATTTGACTCCAAAAGTTGCATGTTGGCCAGGGAGATTGACTACCGTAAGTGCGATTGAAGCTTTGTGGCTGAAGGTTGTCATTACCATTGACTATGCATGGCTATCCAAGATCAAGCATTGCAACTTCACCACAAAATTAAGTGGAAGGTTTCTTCCGAGAATCAGAAAGCTTCTACCAAGATTCGGAAAGTGTCTTATGAAGAAGTGAAAGGCTTCTTGTGAAGAGCGCTGGCTAAGTTTCCGAAAACTATGGAGCTTTGTTTAGGTCTTCCGGAGCTGCAGTCAGGTCTTTTGGAACTTCATTTGTTGCAGGATTGCAGTACAGTAATGGAAATGGTTTCTGCAAATAGGCGTCACTTTATAAAGATGTGTACCACATCTACGTCTCCATTTCACAGTAGCTTTGAAGTGCATTTCACGGTAGCTTTGAAGTGTCAACTGCAGTCTTCCCTCCTCATGTGCAACCACCACTTTATGTCAGGTAGCGGAATACATGAAGGCTAGTAACAGTATTAACCTTGCTGTGTGAATCAAATAGGCTGCTGTCTGGAAACACACTCACGAGAAGAGAGCGAAGCATGGCTATCAACATCCCAAGTGAGAACCATGTGTGCAATGTGTGATAAGCTTATTTTCCAACAGTCCATTCATTAAGACCAAGGGATCTACATGATTCAGAAACCTGAGGGCCCTGGGCTGTAGTGTCCCTCGCTGCGCTCAGGACGCTACTAAGGGCCTGAGGGTTTCTAAATGGTGTAGATCCCATTGGTCTCAGTGTCCCGTATTTATGCTAATAAAACGGTATAAAAAATAATACTTTCATCAAAATTCACTACCCTAGGATTGGAATCATAGAAATTCCAGGAATTACCAGATTGGATGTAGGATAGAAATTGCCACGCACTGCTGCGTTCAGTGGAGAGAAATCGTTTGTGATCCAGGAAATGGGCATCAAACTGCCATGCCACGTACTGCATTTCAAGCATTTGTGACTGTTGTGGCTGCACTATTCCAGGAACTGAGCATCTACACTGCCATGCCATGCGCTGCATTTTGAGCATTTACGACTGTTACATATCAAATTGCTGCCTGCCACGTGCTGGCATTCGGCGGCTGGCATTCAGTGCCAGCCGATGGCCGAATTTCGAGAGAACTCGTTTGTGGCCAAGGACTGTTGTATTCCAGGAAATAGGCATCAGCTGCTGTGCCAGCACTGCTCTGCATCGATGTTTGTTCCTGACACCCAATCTGATTGACTAGTAATAGTGTATTTTGTAAATGTATACTTGGAACTCGTGTTGTTTTGATAGGTGTCCTGGGCTACTGCTTAATTGGATTAGTGGAAATTCCAGGAATTGAATTTCTACTCCTAGATTGGATGTACCCTTTCATTAGCATAAATACGGTAATAAAAATTAAACGTGACAGCTAGTTATGCAATATGACAAAGGAATTCATTGTTGTGGACATGGATAAACATCAGTATCCTCTTCTTGTTATAGTATTCCGTGATCGGTGCACACCCAACCTGTTCAAAGATGTCACTCCTCTGGCCAAAACTGACCACATCTTGTTAGACAGTGATGGTTTTGCATCTGGATGCTGTTCCCTACAGGTACTCCCACCTGCATAATACCTAATGCAGTAGCTACCGTATATTGGGTGTTGAATAACGTTCGCGTAATAATTATTCGTGTTGAAAAATTTTCACGAACTCAAGCAAAGTGAACTCGCGAATACGTGTCAAGCCATAGCGATGAGGAGTACGAACGAGAATGCTGCGTTCGAGGCTACCATGTGTATCAGGAGATCTGGGAGGCAGCTGTTTGTGACCGAGAACCAAGAAACCATATATTGATTGACACGCCGTGGCAGTGTTGAAGGACAGCGTCATCATAGGACACATTACCAAAAAAAATTCGCGAGATAAATTTTCGCGATTGGAGGCATTCGCGAAAATATTTTAACAACGAAAATAACCCAATATACGGTATGTGGCAAAAATATTGCAACCGACTTGCCTCTAGCCTTCAGCAATGCGCCTTTGCTGCCAACTTGAGCCAGGCAGAGCCGTATGGGCAATAACAGTCTCACTCATTAGAAGATGCTAACTCGCCTCAGCACCTCTACCTACTGGCATGACTCTGTATTGCCTGCACTGTGCCGCAAAGCTGACTGCCTCCTGCCTGCTTGCCATACAGTGCATGGGTGATGGTCATTTCTGTGGCCTAACTGTCATTTCTGTGCCTGGATTGCACTGTCCATGATGCCGGCAAGCCTTCGAGTGCTTAAGAGGCATGCCGTTTCTTAGAAAGTTCCATTCAGGAAGCTCTACTCGAGCGGCTGCCGTTACCGTGGACAGATGGCTGAGCGTCAACAGCACACCTGTTGCAATACTTTCACCGCATACCGTATGTAGAGTCTTTATATATTGTTTGTGTATTCTTTTGCAGGTTACATTCCAAGCCAGCTGTCTTGAAGATGCTTGCTACCTTTATGACCAGCTAGCTGTTCTGTGTCCTCTCCTTGTACGTTTGTAGATTGATGGCCAATCAACAATCCTATCAGATATAATGTAATCACAATGCAATCTCTTACCATTCGGTCTGTGTTGATGTGACAGCAGATGTCAAGATTGCTTAATTAACCCTCTCACCTGTATAGGGACGAATCTGTCCCTTGTAATGATAGTCTACTGATCAAGCAAGTTATCTGGAGCAGTTTTGACTTTTGTTTGGGTAATCAATGTCATATCATGTTGTGGCTTCTTGCACAAAATGGAAAGAGGTCTGTGTTGCCAACTTAAGCTCTGAAGAGTTTGCTGACATTCAGCCTTAGTTGTCATCAGGGCTACTAGCTAAAATTTTGGCAAAACTTTTCCAAGCTTAATTAAGGTGGTTAGCTCTCTTTCTAATCAACTTTATATGACCAAACCTTACACTTACACACATCAGCTTGCCTTGACAGCTGGATCTCCGATCTTTCGGGGCTACCTTAGTGATGTTGACTGCCGCTGGAAGACATTGGTGGAAGCTTGTGATGACAGGACTCCAGGAGAACTGGGATTAAGGGTAGGATGCACAGGAATGATACCACACATGCAGAACTTAACATATTTTACACAATTGCAACAAGATTGCACAAAGTGAGTACAGATGCCAAACTTGTATTCTAGCAATTGCCGGGAAAAAAAAAAAGCAGGTCCACTGTGTTCTCGCTGGGCCTCTACCAAACAGCACTGTGCCTTCTGGGTTTCTAATGTGCCCTTTGTGGTCTAGTCCTAAAGCAAAATGCTCCCTTGGCCAGCCCTTTGCAACCCCTTGAAATACTTGACTAAGCACGGCTTCACATAGCCTCGTACCCAGGCCCACACGCAGAACACGGAAGTGGGCCTGGTGACACTTGCCAAATTCCCGTATGTGCTGAGTTAGCTAATTCAGCAGCCTTGATTTCAGGCAGGGGAATCACGTTCGTCCGTATTTATTACACTGCACTAGCTGATAGATTTTAGACATGATGAAAGAGCCCGTATACAGTTGTAATCTGTCGGGGATCCAACTTACCATTATATCCTGTCTTAGAACCTCCGAGAAGGAGAGAGGGTGATCCCGAAATCACGATGGGACTCAATTGAAGGGTACCTGGCTACCAGCAGGTACAACGACCAGAACGTGCCCTATAATGAGGAGGCATACGAACAGCTCATTAATGGAGGTTAGAATACATATTGCAGTACACACCATGCTGCGTTATTCATTGAGAGCTCCAAGTGCATGCAATAAGAATCAGAACCATCATACTAAACTAGTTTCCATTTGTAAACTGTGGAAATCTGATAGACTTTTAAAATTTTCTGAACTTCAAACGTTAACCGTATTTACACATGTAGGTATACCGCTATCCTCACTCTTGAATAGTGACCCTTAATCACTGTGGGTTCCTGTACTGGAAGTTAGAGGTTTTTCTTGGATGAGTAGGTTGTGTGTGTTTTACCCTTTAGTCTGCATGTCTGCTGCAGTCTGCGATTAACTAGTAACATGCCAGTTCAATGCACAGAAGGAAATCAGAAACTCTAATGCACTGACAGCCTTGTGCAATAAAGTCTCTGTAAAGAGCAATAGCACTGGGTCCATGGGCTACATACAATAAATACACAATGGTCACGGAGTACAAAGGTCTCACATTGTCACTATAGGCCCGGCGCCACTTCTGTTACTCACAGTCAGTTTATAATGATCAGATATAGAATCTTGAACTTGTGTTATATACCTACTGTTCAACTCATAGAGTAGACGGTATATATCTGGAGCAACTCAGTTGTTATTCAGTTTATTACATCTGGGTCTCATCGAACTTGTCAATGCAGGTCTATCCCCAGCACTGGCACAACACGTTGCCTATCTTTTCATAAGAGATCCATTGATGATACTGAAAGAAGACCTGCAAGGCGATCCTACAAATGGCACACAACATTGTGATGTAAGATGAAATTGTGTTGAGATAATCTACACTGTTCAAAATGGGGTCTTTATTTGCATGTAAATAACACCCTTGGAGTGTTACAGCGGTTGTCATGGAAACGTTGTGTAGAACCTTGCCGTGGGGTGATCTCCATTCTGTATTACCCAAATATACATTTTCCACACTGATGTGTTGTACTAACATTGTAAATTATGATGGATCTCATGGTTATCCTTGTTTGCATGTGTGTCTGTCACTCCCACAGAATCTATTGACCACCAATTGGCAGATTGTTCGCCTGAAGTTGCCCGTTCCAGAGCAGAACATTGGGTGGAGGGTGGAGTTCCGAACAATGGAGGTAGGATTGCATTTACTGACACATACTGCAACTGGTTAAGGTTACGGGATACCGTATGCTCATTAAAATTACATAACGTACAAGTTACCTTTGTCCCTCCGTGCAGGAACTAGCTAGAGACACGCAACAAAAACGAGGTATAACAGCAATACGAGTACCTTCTAGCTGGTATGATTTTAGCGCCTGAGTACAACATGCAAACACGGGCAGTGGCATCAAAGTTCAAGGTCGAGTTGGCGATTTTTGGCGTCAGATTTTGCAATCAGAAAGGGCTAACAGGCCAGCTTGGCAGCACCCATGGGAAGTTTTCAACTGACTGGAGGGCGGCTCGGAGCGACTTCGCTTCGCTGCCGTTGGAAAAACGAGTGATGGTCGTTCATACCACAAAGTCATTCGCTTTTCGCCAGATCAGGCAAGCAGAACGCACAGTATCTCACGAACCGGATGTTTATCTCGGTAAAACTTTTCGAGCCGCCCTGCCCCTTTCTTCGTAGAATTGAAATCCAGTCTAATATACGGTTAGATGTAAGTTCAGCGATAAAAAACTGACGCCAAAGTCGCGCACACATTTCACTGTTGACTGTAAACCGCAAGCGCGCGCCGCGCATGCGCAATTGCAAACTGTAACCCGTAACCTTAATTTCATGTTGTAATACATGTGCCCACTATTCCAGCTTCAACTGACGGCCAGTGAGAATGCAGCATTTGCAGTTTTTGTGATGCTACTGGCAAGAACAATCCTCTCCCTCAGACCCAACTTCTACATCCCAATCTCAAAGGTAAATAGTCATGTTTGTGCCAAAATTATTCGTGTTGAAAATTCGAAAGTGAACCCTTGCTGAAGTTTTTCTAACAGCCTTTCCATACTTACCGTACATTCACTTGCATGCCAACCTAGCTTCTTTGAAGACTCACCATGGTGTCACATACTGTCCTACTGTAGTTCTCTGCACCAATTCACCTGAGCTATAACTTGAGGTGTTTCAGACGATAGTGAGTCTTTCATGTTTGGAAGTCCATCTCTTGGTTGAAACTATTGAGAAACTATTGAAACAGAACCATGAGTAATTGCAGCATTGGACATGGCCAAAGTAGTCTGTAATTTATTCGTTGCCCTTAATTACAACAAAAAATTCACATGATAATCTTCTTGTTTTGGCATTCGCAATAATGTTTTAACAGTGATATACGGTATATAGCTATGTATGTTTCCCAATAACAACACACATGATTAAGTTGTACTGGGTCTGATACCCCCACACAGCTGGATGAGAACATGGAACGTGCACAGAGGAGGGATGCAGTACATGGCGAGAAGTTTTATTTCCCCAGGACCACTTTCCCGACACAGCTGGCAGCCATACCAACCTCATCCGATTCAGAGATCACTGAAATGGACCTTGACACTATATTCAACGGCAATGTGAGCAAATTAGCACTCACTTTCATAATGCCATGTGACAAGCATAATTCACTCCATGTACACAGAACCGTACTTGCTCTAATTAATCACTGGAACGGCTTGTTTTATCCTTCCCAATTTGTGTACTAGGTCATTCTAATTTAATGAACGAAGTGACCATTCAGCGGATAATTACGGTAGCCTGCCTAGTTCATAGGCTATTCCACCTTATTTTCAGACACTTGCAGTATATGTCGCACAGCACATCAAGTGTGTACATACTTCTTTGCCAAGTGCAGACAGACCAAAATTATAATTACATCAATTTCTTATCCCCCAGGGTGACTCGGCTGGGCTTATCTCGCTGATCACTAAATACCTAGACAACACAGGGGTGGAGTCAGCAGCAAGACCGCAGATCAACAAAGTCTTGAACTTCATCTCAGAGAAAGCCTCAGGTAACTGCAATAGGTTAGGGTATGGGCAATGGAAGGGGGAGGGGATACCTACTTTATGGGTCTAATACTGCACCTGTCTCAGGTAGCTCTGATTAAACTTTTGTCTGGTTCCATGCACTTAATGTCTGAACCTCAACTTTAGGAAAGCTGAAGACAACTGCTACTTGGATTCGTGACTTTGTTGCCTCCCACCCTGACTACAAGCAAGACTCCGTCGTGTCCGACAAGGTCACCTACGACCTCATCTCCAAGATCAAGCTCATCTCAGAAGGAACAGCGGCCTGCACTAAACTTCAAGGCCCACTATGACCTAAAGAATGCTTATTAAGTCAATAGGTATAATATGTACCGTAATGCCTTTCACCATAACAATATATCGTGCACTCAACAATGTAATTATAAATTGAAATTCAACCTGATGTTTTATTATACCATGAGAGTACAAATTAAGTATGCATGCATGTTACACACTCATACTGCTGTACAAGGGAAGGATTCTGTTAACAACTGCTTCATTCTATAGACACGTACTAATGCAACAACACCGGCAATGATGCAACTACATATATCGGACAAGTTTGCTGCACCTATGCACTGCACATATAAACTGAAAGAGCACCTTGGCTTACTTATATATGGCCAGTTGGCAATCGGATCAATCCTGCATGGCTCTCTGGAGGAGAGCGGCAACAAAGTGACCACTATGTAGCTCATCTGACTACAGACTGTCAGTGCCCTGTACTCCTCTCAATATTTAATCCAGTACTTTTACCTCCGGCCCTCTCAATGTTAACACTGAACCCTCACTCCTCTCCTTCCGGTGTGTCTATGTCTATATACCCTCTCTCTTACCTGACATCATTGCACATGACCAGATCTCCGAGGCCTCCCCCAGCCGTAGTCAAATGCTGGCGGTGGGAATGGCTTGGGAACGAGGCTACATGATGGCCACAACTGTCAGTCACTAGCTTGTTATTACTGAGTGGAATTTTTTGCGGTGACGCATGACTTTTTGCACATCAATTTAAGTCCACAAATTATTGCCGGGCTAAATAATCTATGACTATGGTAACATGCAGCACAATCAGATGTTCAACTCTGCAGTAGTATGTAGTAGCATCATACCTGGGAACGAGGCTTCCAGGCCTTCACCATCTCCACTTGCGCAGAACATATGTATGTGGATATGGAGTGGGAGGACCCAGGAGATCAGGTCATGTGTGACATCAGCAAGCCTTGGCGGGTGGTGCTCAAGCACAATAATTCATACTCCAGCACCTGGGACAATGAGTGGTATATTGATGCCACCTTGCAAACACTCCCGCCTCCAGCCCAAAGGGTCTTGATATCCAACCTTGGACCCCTCCCCTCCTCTGTCTGCCTAAGTAGGCACTGACATCACACCCCTCCCCCTCCATGTTGAATATAGCAAGCAGATAATATCTGGAGGTGGCGAAGGCCTGGGAGCGATCTATTCCTCGACCCAGATCATGTGAGGGAATGGCTAGATCAGTGCAGGCATTAGTTTCAGCATGAAATGTTGTGGGGGAGGCCTGGGATAGGGCCATGTACAGGAACTATATAGCTACCTTATCCATAGTTGCTAGAACGAGGCTATGCATGCCTTCATAAACTCATTCCTATGAATTCTCACAGCTGTGGTATGCACAGGTGGTGAATTCCATACACTTCCTGTAGTCTGAGAAGAGCCAGCCCCACGTTGCCCCAGTGGCAGATGAGCTTCCCTGCCCTCCTCCCACCACTGGTGATGGACGTGCCGGGTGGTAGAGGTTCACCAGGGCTGTAGGGAGTAGTTATAAGCTAAGGTCTTAATCATGCGGTTATGGAAACATCAGAGTCACTTAGTCAGCGCACCACTGTTCAACATCAGCAAGCTGCAACACTGATTTGCGGTTTAGCCACCTCTTCTACCTATGGCCCCCTTACCATTCCTGCGATCAGTGTTCTCACTAGGATTGTTACCCGGAGGGTGCACTGACCACTAGCTACACTCTGTGCAGCAGCAGGCAATAGCCAACTCCTCTAGGGGTGGGGAAAGCAGGATACTGTGGCTTCTTAGTGGGTGTTATCTTGTTAGCCTGAGCCTTTGGGATTGCTATGATAACACTGGCAAGGCCACAAGGGGTACATCCTTTGAAAATATACCCCTAGGAGAATTTAACACTGCTCTGTAATCCTTTTTCAACACCCTATATTCATACTTAAATATTAGGGGAATGTAACACATTGCATGATACGCTTGAGCAGCCATTGCACATGCACCGTAAATTCATCTACATTGGCATGCTCAGCCAAGCCTTCATGGACACATCATCACACCCACCACTGATATGGTGACAACTTACTGACCTTTCGCCCGGGGCAGTGTCATTGACTGGACTCTCTTCCTCACAACTCCTGTGTGGTGTGTTCTGACCAAGGCAGCAATCTTTGCTGAAACGTACTGCAAACAGAAAAACAGTAGATGAGAAGTTATGAGCTTCAAAACTCAAGTGAGGTGGGAATATGTTTTAAGGGATCCATACGTAGGCATATGCTTGATGTGACCTCCACAAAATGGGCATTCCGGCTTCATTCTACTTCCATGGTGCTATGTACATCAGACGCTCTTATGGCAGCATTCCCCAGCCATATTCTAACTATCTCTTCAGTGAAGCTGGACTGAACTGGGGACAAGCCGAGCCAATTAAATAACTAACAGCCCAATTGGGACACACTCTGCTAGCAAGAGGTGATAGGGATACTGAGAGCTTTCTAAGGGATTACTTACTAACTAATAGACAGTCTACATCAGTCTTCTAAACACATGGAGTTGACTACGGTGTGCACTTATTGAATGAGAAGAAAGCATGTCCTAATGAAAGGAGTTTCCACCGGCTGGTTGAGGTGGAGATGGTGTGAGAGGTGGTAGAGTTCCAATGTCATGTCGATGATGATAGTCAATCCCTCTCTCACTGCACCATCTCACCTGGACAGAGGGGAGTGGAACAAATGTGAGAAGGGGAGAAGGTAGAGGATGTACAATGTGTGAGTACAAAGAGGACTTGCACATTTGTAAGTTGGGACATCTGTAAGTCCAACATAATATTCCCCTCCTCCTCACAACCGCTCCCTTCGTCCCTCCTTCTTCCTCTAACCCCTTCCCCATCCCTTCCTATATATACTTGTGCAGAAAAGGGGACAGTTTGTCTTCATCTTGGACAACTTCAGATTGATTGATTCAACACTGACTGACGAGATGGACTTCGGACTAAATGTATGCCATACACTGCAGTCATAATTATTATAACACTGATAGTAATAGCAACAGGAAATGATGCACTGCTTCAATGTTCCTCCAGTTCCTGGTAGCGGATAAAATTGCAGAGGGAGACCTGATGAGGTTGACGGTGCTGGGAGTTGAGCTCATCGCCTCCCTGCTCCTATCAGTGATCACCCTTTCCAAAAGTGTTCGCCTCGGAGGAATTAGACCACTCAATGGAAGCGGTCTACTCAATGGAAGTGGTCTATTCAATGCAAGTGGTCTGCTCAATGGAAGTGGTCTATTCAATGCAAGTGGTCTGCTCAATGGAAGTGGACCAAACAGAGCTGACTCAGCAATGACCAGTGAGGCTGTAGCATCACTGGTAGTGTTCAGCATAATGGGAACAGTGTACATAGCAATTGCTTCATGTCATTTCGCATGGCTATGGTTCAAGGAGGAATCAGCAGTCCAACATGTTTTCAAAGAAAATGCAGCACGAAATTTCTCTACAGCAATTGGAGGGATCTTCTACTACGTTGGAGACAATCTACCTCCCCTTGTCGAAGAGTATGCGGGGGAGCTCAACTGTGGGTCAGTGTGTGTTGAGCGGACCCAAATGGCAGGGTTAGTAATGCTTGCCATTACAACCACCACCTATCTACCAATAACAATCAATGCTGTATTTACACACAACAAAAGCACAGAAGAGGTCGACGTACCAGCTTGGATTGCTGTTTTCATACTGCTGGCCAAGATTACCGATCTGGATCTTGTGTACACGGCATTCGAGAGGATTATACCCAGCACTTATAATGAAACCATCGTGGGTGGCACCTGGGCATACTACATATTTTACATCATTGTCTTCGTAGTTGTTACTCTGTATGCAGCATATTGCAGCTCTAAGAGTGCAGAAACATATGAACGAACGTGGGCGGTCATCAATGCTTTTCTCGTCTGCACATTCACGGCGTGCTATCTTCTAGCTGATAACAGGTTGCCACTGGGTTGCACTGGCTACATAAGGGACAATCGAATTTTTCGAGATGGATTGAAAGTTGCTCTACTGTTCGTCACTTTGATCATTGCCGTTTACAGTCTGATTGTGTTTGGTGCATGGAAGTACAGCGATAAAGTGCTACCATTTTGTATACGTAATTATATCAGCGTTGCCATTAGTCCAGTAGTTGGTGAGTCATTGCTGTAGAAGCTGTTTTGCAAGTTTTATAATGAACTAGTATAGTAGTGGTCCACTAGTTGGTGAATCATTTCTGTAATGTATACATGTGTAGCAGTTTCGCCGCTAGTCCACCAAAGAAAATGAGTTTTTTGTGCAATAATTATGGCTGTGATGTAAACAGTTGTCGTCCACTGGCGAGTCAGTTCAGCAATAAGGTTTTTAAGCAGTGAGTAAATTCTATACTCTCAAAATCTCAATAACAGCAAACCATTCATCTTTGAGTGTTTTCATGAACAACAACGCTCCTAGCGTTGAGAAAAAGCTTCAAAACCAAACTGGCAAATTGTTTACAAGTCCGGCGGGTCATGCTTCAATGGACACGCATTCAGCACTGGGCCTGGCCCTTTACCCTAACCATTGCTCTACTTCCCTCCCCACTCTAATTTTTTTTCCTGGCTTTGTGAAGTTATGAACCCATTGCTTGCATACGTAATGATCGCTTAGCAATGACATAATTTATGACTCAAGATATACAGCCATGCAGTCTGATGATCGATCCGGTCAATCGAACAAGGCACTTGAAAAGGTAGCCTCGTTCCCAGGCACTCGGTAATTACCAAGTGCCTGGGAACGAGGCACTTGAAAGGTAAAGACTTCTACAAACATCACATGGATATATACCACATGTGCACAGAGCTTGGATTCACATGTGCAGCTGCCTAGAGACAGTGGCAGCCTCAAACCAGCACTGTGTCCATTGGAGCAGCTCAGCTCACAGAGCACTTCACAAGCTCACGACAGCATGGTTCATTTTATAATTCCACAACACCGGCAATGATACATGCATATAATGGGGTGTACTTACATAGGTTGATACCATTGTGTGATTTCTTTTGCCTTGAAGAATTCTGTGGCAAATATCAATAATAGGTTTGTCGTTGCATTAAAATCAACAGCAAACGTTAATCATTACAATTACGATGAAATGCTTTCCTACAGTCATCATCACTCTCTAAATTACTGTGTTACTACGTATTGACTTGCCAGTTCGGGGTCTGCATGGGAATGAGGTTGGTGTCACGGAGGGATGGGAGGTACGTTGATAGGTTTTTCTTTTTCTTCTTTCTCTCCTTCATGAAGGGATGTTGTTACTTGTTAGACTTGTTCCTTTTGTTTCTTCATGTTCTTTCTTGTTTCTTTTAGTGCTACAAGTAGTCATATATAACAATCCCCACTACTCTCCTTCCTGACTAGCTTACACACACACACACACACATGAACGCATGCACACATACACATGCACACACAAACACACACACACACAGTCACACACACACTACACACACACACACACACTGCACTCACACACAGCATATAACCATCAACACTCAAATATAAGCATGAAAGCATGCAATTACAATGGTGGCAGTTGCATGATATTCCGATCCTTCTCATGCACTGGGAATGAAACCTGGGAATGAGGTCAACAAAACAATTTGCGTACACAACAGCAGTGGCTGTTTCCAGACTGTAATAATACATCAAGATGGCCACCATGTGGGTCTATTAACAGTGACATTGGTTTTCTTTCCATCCAAGGTCTCCACTGAAAGATTGCCTTTAGCACTGTGGGCAGTACAACAGAGTGGTATAAAGAATAAAGTAGACACTGACATCACACCCCTCCCCCTCCATACTTACTTGAATACAGTGCTCAAGCAATTATAAACTGGAGGTGTGGAAGGCCTGGGACCTGGGAACTACGTATACTTATTCCTTGACCCAGAAAATGTGAGGGAATGGTTAGGTCAGTGCAGGCATTAGTTTCAGAAACATTTCATGAAACACTGCGGAGGTGGGATTGGGTGATGTACAAGAACTACCTCGTCCATAGTTGCTAGGACGAGGTTATGCATGCCTTCATGAACTCATTCCTATGTTCTACCACAGTGCGTGGGTGTTCCTTTGATGTACCGCAGAGGATAAATCGCATAACCTCCGCTATGACGTCATAGCGGAGGTTATGCGATTTATCCTCTGCAGTACATCAAAGGATTGCCACGCTGTGCTGAGAATCAGAGAGTTGTAGCTGTCTAGAAGCCGGATCCAGCTACTAACTTGGCTTGGAGGTTATGTCTGTGGTAGAAGCCGGATCTACTACGTCGACTCGGAGGTTATGCGGTTTATCCTCCTTGGGAAAGTTTAGCCTCGGCTTCGCCTCGGCCAAACTTTCCAGCGGAGAATAAATCGCATAACCTCCACGTCAAAGTAGTAGATCCTACACAACTCTCATGGCTGCAGTATGCACAGGTGGTGAATTCCTTACACTTCCTGTAGTCTGAGAAGAGCCAGCCCCACGTTGCCCCGGTGGCAAATGAGCTTCCCTGCACTCCTCCCACCACTGGTAATGGACGTGCCGGGTGGTAGAGGTTCACCAGGGCTGCAGTGGGAGTAGCACTGGTATATGAGCCAAGGTCAGCAAAGTACCAACCATGACGTATTACAACCACTCAGTGTCAGTGATCTCACCAGGATATTCAACCGGAGGGCAGCAGAAACAGGCGCTCCTCTTGGGGTGGGGTAGTTTATCCACTAGACCAAGTTCTCTTGCTCAGGAAGTTGGTGGGGCCTAGCCCCCAACTTCCTGAGCGAGAAAAAAAATTGTTCTGGGTTGATATACTAGGGGTGGGGGTGATTCTGAAAGCACTATAACAGGACATTGTGGCTACTAAGTGGGTGTTATCTAAGCTACTTGCTAGACTCTCTCTCAAAGGGAAATTAGAAGCCCATGCAGTACCCTTTGAAAATCCCTAAAAACACTGCTCTGTAATCAGTGCTCATTCAAACCAAGTTGATAGCTTATTGACAACATCAAAGGCTACTAGTTTTCCAGAAAGAAACACGTACCCTATATTTCTGATACGTAAACATTGAGAGGAATGTAATGTTATGGGGTGGCTTGAGCTGGCTCTGTATAGTCAAGAGCGCATGATGACATCATTGTTTTTTCCGCCGTGAAAAAAACAATGATGTCATCATGCGCTCTTGGTATAGTACAGCTGATGGTCAACAAGGTGCTATACTCAGTTGCCTTTTCTGTGTGGTATGAATTTGTCTATGATCAGTCATGCCATGTACACATCACCCCACCCACCAACATGTTGTCAACTTACTGACCTTTCCCCCAGCGTCATCGGCATGACCCTCTTCCTCACAACTCCGGTGTGATGTGTTCTGGCAGTGAGCTCCTGACCAAGGTAGCAGTCCTTGCTGAAACTTACTGCAAACAGAAAAACAGTTAGGAGCTAGCTTTAAGAACACACGTAAAGTGGGAATATGAATTTTAGGGATGCAGAGGATAAAAGTCACCTCCACAAAACATAATTCGGTACTTTAAAACCCTTTAAGCCCCCATTGACATATATAGACGTCATTTAGACCCTATGCACTTGTAGGGCTTCTCGTCAGTCCAAAAAGAGACCAAAAAGGCTTCAGAGGGCCTAGGGACAACTTTGAGGGATGAACCCAAAAATTTGGTCAGATTTCGGCGCGCCTCCCCCACTAAACGTAGAAGCGGGGGGTATCGAAAGGGGCGGCAGCCCCCTTTGCATGTCGTGGGCGTTTTTTACAATAAGATTCATTGGCCCGAGGATTTTTGATTTTAATGATATTCATAGACCCACCAGGGCCTTAAGAAAACATGCAAATTGGTGGTGTAAGATGTGCCATCAGTCAGATCTGGCCCAAGTTTAGGGACATGCTGGGCGAAAATCCGGCTGACATCCACCTTTGATCTCTGATTGCTGGGCTTGTGGGGGGTCACGAATATCATTAACGGTATTGCCAGAGGGTTCTCTCCATTTGTGCGGGCCCCACCAAGTTTGGCCGCTGAGGAGCGAATGATGTGGGAGAGGAGTACCTACGAAAGTGGTGTGCGCCGAATGCATGAAAATGTGTTGTCTTGGTGGGAAGAATTCGGTGGTTAAAGGTTCACTCCACAACCACCTGTCAGCAGGTAGTGCTTAACTTAGAATGGAAAATGAACGAAATCAAATGGAACAGTAGATCGTCTTTGCTTAGACCGAGGTACGACCTTGTTTCCATGGTTACCTCAAAGGTTAGGTTTAGTGTTAAGATCCGGATAGAACGTACAGTATGCATTACACACATGCTACCATAAGCCTTATTAGTGTGAAGTCTTGTTCCTGCATACTGTATGAAGGCTACTTTCATGGCAGCATCTAGGCAGAAAGCAAAGTTGTACCTTGGTCTCAGCAAGGAAGATGTGCTGTTCCGCTCAATTGTTTCCATTCTGTTATACAACTACATCCTCTGAACACCACATTGAATAGCTATTGAGGCCCTAGAGAGAGAGAGAGTACCTCCATTCATGTAGTCCAAGTTGTACTCCAGGGGGAAGCAGCTCCCGACAGGAATTTCATCCACTCCCTCCGGAATTCCCATTTCCAGTCTGTGCTTATGGTAGACATCTGGGTGAGGCATGCACAGAGCAAACATAGAGTGACTTTCGAATAATGTAAGAGATCACGCTATTAGTAGCAGCTGAGCAGGTTAACAGAGGCTTGTCCTTTTCCCTCAAGGAATAGACATTTGATTAGCAAGATCGAGCTTCTGAGTCAGGCATATACCTACACTTGCTATTCTATAGCCTTGTTCCCAGGCCCGAGACAGGCCTGGGAACGAGGCTATTGTTATACCATCACCAATGCAAATTGTTATATCATTTGTGTATGTCTGAGGAAGCCCAAAAATATAATGCTGCAAATCAACGTTTCATTTATTCCTTGAGGGGTAAGGGAAAGCTACCTAGTCAGCTACCGGTATTATCTACACAGGCCATGAGAACATTAACTGGGAGACCATCAGGGCTGAGGCACACAATTATCCTCCTGAATGAGCGGAGCTAAGTTTGCTTCAGGGACGACAGGAACAATGCTTGCAGTATCCTCCAACAGGATGCACAGTTCTTGGCATAATAATGGCAACTGATGTGTGTGTCCATGTGCTGCACGCAAGGCGTACGTACCTGAAGTACATTCTGTAAGATCTGTCCATAGTTCAGACACTGCAGGCAGAGGTCGAAATAATATGCGGTCAATTTCCGGTCAATTTCCGTGCATTTAGCTAAAATGATCGCACACTAATGCACTTGTTCGGTAGGCGTGACCGAACAACATGCATGAATACAATCACCTAAGTGCATGACCCATAATCACTGTACCTGGTTCGAATCAGCCAATTTATTTTTTTCTCTTTCTTTATGCATGAGTTCTAGTCAACCAAATTCTTTTTTTCTTTCCCAATACACATATACACACAACCAACATGGATTTGAATCTAGCTTGGAGAACACACATTCATGCTCTTGTGATTTATTTTTGGTGACGGGCGCGGGCATGACCCAACATATCTTGTAAATGTCCAATCAAAATCTAGGACATTTGACCGCTCAACATGTAATCCTTATTTCGACCTCTGTGCAGGTGAGGCATATAGCAAAATGTGAAGGCAAAGATGTTTACTTACTAGATCCCTTTGTTATTCTAGCAACCACTTGAAGTACTTGACTAGTGGAGGCTATAAGGACAGCTAATGTTTACATAGCAACACCACACTGGCTAGGGGGATTTTGGATGCAGTAAATGGATGCGAATGAGACTGTATGCCTATACATGGTATTTACATCGGAGCTGCTGGTCAGATTCAGGTACTACACTGCACTGATGAGGTGCTTCATAGTCTGAAAAAACTTTTCTGCAGTTTTAGGACAGAATCCAGATAGCGTTCTCCAGTATTTGCTGACCAAAGGGTACATTTTATGCCACCCCCCCCCCCCCCCCCCCCCCCCCCCATACATGTTTCCATGCCAACACACACTGTCAGCAGTAGCAGTCTTACTCTGTACGCCTTGTGGTAGCAACACCCTTGTGCCAAACTCACTATAGTGGAAAAGAAAGCAGTTGACATACATCAAACAGTAGAATTAATTCTACAAAATGTCAAGAACTTTGCTACTTCTGAAACCTATTGGATGCTGTGCACAGAGGTTGATTAGCAGATCAATTGGAATATGGTCATCTCTGTGAAGGAACACTCCATTTAAGCCTCATAATTACTTTGATACATACTGCACTAACCTGACTCGAGGGTCCAAGAAGGTGTAACTTGTTTTCTGACCCGATGCTTCTCCAGGTGTCCCAGGAAACGTTGCCCATAGCCCATACTCTGAATCAGCAAGTGATATCTCCACCTGCCAAACAGACAAGCATGAGAGTATACGTACAGTCATGCAATTCCATGACTTGATTTAAGATTTGGAGATCGAGAGAGAAAGAAAATTCTGGGATTCGGACCCAAGACTTTCTGAATACTAGTCACACGCTCTTACCCCTGAGTCACTGGCCCCACGGCAGAAGAGCTGAAACAAGTGTACTTATAGCAGCACAGGCTGTCGTTTTCCATGGCTTGTATGGCTACACACTCTAGCATTCAAATGGTACTCCATTTCAGCTGCCTATGGAGGCATATGTCACTGGTTTGCTTATGCAACCATACTTCCACTTGTAGCCCCGAGGGACATTCCTTATTCTATGGCAGTACTATAGTAAGTGGCAACTATTTGCATGACTGTAGCAAACTACAATCAATGGTGTCATATTGGTTGAGAGACATGTCACCGCGGTGTACGTAATGATTGTTGGACTTGGACTTCACACGGCAAGGAGGAAAACTTTTGACAACGTTACAACGTTTCGATCAGACTGTGCCGATCTTCCTCCCCTCGGGTCAATATGAGGAAGATCGGCACACAGTCTGATCGAAACATTGTCAAAAGTTCTCCTCTTTGCCATGTGAAGAACAATTACAATAATCATCAATGGTGTGCTATATATAGATCAAGGGTGACAGGCAGTGATGACCTCTGTTCACTGTAACTTATAGCCGGTTTGTATGCTCTTGCTATTCACCTGGCAACGAGGCTAATTCATTGTTTGTGTGATGAGCTGCATGCAAGATATTTACTGACTACTGAGCATTTGATATCTGTCATCAGGTAGCCTCGTATAAAAGCTGGAGAGGAGCCTGGGAACCATTCCCAGGCTCCTCCCCAGCTTTTTGTCGCATACTGTATGTGACAAAAAGCTGGGAAGGAGCCTGGGAACGAGGCTATCATCAGGCACAGTCAGGACCGAACCAGCAAGCCACTGATCAGCACCATAGGACTGTGTTATCAGAGCTACTTCAACAGCAGGTCGGTACCTTAGAACGAAGGGCATACTTCTTCAAGTGTTTGACAACATCAAGGGCCGCTCTTGTGTCGCATTCCAGCAGGTGTCCGCCATCTTGCTGATACAGTACAATGTCATACAGCACACGACCCTGAAGGAAAAACAGGAAATGCTCACTCGCAATATCCACAACAACTTTATACTACTAGATAGTCAGGAGGGGGGAAGGGTCATCCAGCCAAAGCTGCAAGACGTGATTTAGTACAAAATTCATGTGGAAACAAGCATGATAGGAGATATTTCACTATTGACTGAAGTTATAAATATCTGAAATATAATAAGCAATTAAACCCAATGCTCAGAAAACCAAAGACACTAACCTGAGCATTAAGCATCATGGAGTACATTGATGATACCCCAGGCCCTGACAGGACGTCAGCTGTCACCAGCCCCTGCAGCAGTGTGGACGCATCCTGTCCCTTGACTCTCACCAGTGCTCTGTGGGAGAGGGGAGTGTATCGGGTGCTTGTGGGGAGGGGGGCTGAGTGAGTAGGAGGAGCCTGAGGGGAATCAAGTTGGCCAGTCCAAGTGAAGAGAATGACCACACCTCACAATGAGTCAAGAGGTGCCTCTAGGCTGTCCCAGACCACCATTTCATGCAAATTTAGAGGGTGGAGTGGGGGTCTGAGGCTGAGTGGTGAATACATCAGAAAAGTACGTAGCTATATCCACCACTCTAGGGACTCCTTGAACAACCCATTAAAGACAGAATGCCATACACTACACAGGATGGGGGTGTGGTTAGTACTGATACCACAGCAGAGCATACGGAGGGTATAATACGTTTGGTCACTATAAACAGCTTGTCTTCTTGATGGTGACACAAACCTCATTTCCGTTTGCGACAGTTAGGTTAGCATCCGTATGCCATAGGGTCTGTATACTGTCGCTGATGGTACGACAACTGGGTTGCAACAGTGGCAATAACTAAAGAACTAAGTAGGTGCAATTAGTTAGTTATCACCACCCAAATCTGGGTGGGAGTTGGAACACGTCCTACATGGGAAGTACATGCATTTTTGGGACACTGTCCCCCCAGGGCAGGGCTCCGTCCCTCAGGGCAGGGACACTGTCCCCCAGGGCAGGGCTCCGTCCCTCGGGGCAGGGACACTGTCCCCCAGGGCAACGACACTGGCTCCTAGGGCAGGGACACTGTCCCCCAGGGCAACGACACTGGCTCCCCCAGGGCAGGGACACTGTCCCCCAGGGCAGGGCTCCGTCCCTCAGGGCAGGGACACTGTCCCCCAGGGCAGGGCTCCGTCCCTCGGGGCAGGGACACTGTCCCCCAGGGCAACGACACTGGCTCCTAGGGCAGGGACACTGTCCCCCAGGGCAACGACACTGGCTCCCCCAGGGCAGGGACACTTAAACAGACTCTCCTTTCAGTGCGAGAGTGTGGCTACTCGAGACTACGTCTCTACCGTACCTCCTAGCCTCGTTCCCAGGCCCCGCCCAGTTTTTCGTCGCTCTTGCCGTGCAACCGAAAAAGGCGTGGGCCTGGGAACGAGGCTATGCCCTCCTGTATTCTCACTGCTCATTCCCCTAACCTTGTGGCTGCTGCAAGTGAACTGGTGTCTGGAAATCAGACTCTTCACCAAGTGTCGGTAAGTCATTCTAAGTTCAGAGTTCAAGCTCAAGAGGCGGGGCTTAATATTAGGAGAGAAATTAGAGGGGTAGCATCAATTTTCTAGTCTCCGTTCACACTGTCCTATAGGCCTGTGCTCTAATTAATGACTGAGTGTGATCAAAACTTCCTGACACATGGCAGCATAGCTCAGGCTCTGTTTGCCTAATAGGCCATGTGCTCATGAATGATACTTCATTATGAACGAGCATAAATGTGAGCATAATAAGCAATATAGCATTGCAGCATAGCATAGCTAATAGGTTGCTAAGGCCTAATCCAAACGTGACAGCAGGTAGAATGATGAAATATAGCTACGTATATCTAAGGCTAGCCTCGTTCACAGGCCATCTCATGATCACCCCAGCGTTTGTTGCTTGCAAGCGACAAACGCTGGGGTGAAAAGGCCTGGGAATATGGCTGCACTATACACATAGTACTGCATGCAAGTGCACAGCATGGTTCCAGGCTTGTAGCTGGCTGAATGACAATCCACTTCAAGTGGTGTAGCTAATTATGTTTTTGCAGTGGATAGCAGAATCCATAATATACGTGATGAACAAGTATAGTAGAAATCTACAGAAATTAATACAGCTGTAAAAACATCTTACAATAATATAATTATTATTTCAGAACTGAGCTGAAAGACATTCTGGTCCGCTAGGAGGAGGATGAAGAGTGATCAGCCTGGTCCAAGTCACCTGAGTAGTCTTCACTACTATCAGTTGACTGAATGGGTATATGTGTGCAACGGGCAGTTATCTCAAACCTCCCCTTGTTATTCCCTCGGCTTGTCCAGAATACTGCTAGAAAAGAGCTGATGGATAGAGGTGGACTGGTATAGTTCCTGAGCTCGTCACCACATAGATAATGGCCAGGTGCAAAGTCAAACTCTAAGTAGTCCAAGCAACGGCGGCGACCGTCACTCGTCTCAATGTCTTTCAGGTCTGTCTGTGCTGTAGCTTGTACAACAATTTGGTTCCCCTTGCACTGTTTGTGCATGTCGACATTGTAAATGCAGAAGTCATTATTGCGGTATTTCTTCTTATCAAAACTGCCTGGTGATTTCAACACTGTGTTGTTTAACGCCAACGACACGTCGAGAGAACTAGCTTTTGAGTTTTCATTCTCATTGCGACTACGATAGGTGCACTGAAGTTCAGAAGAGCCAGCGGTTGGGCATGTCATCACTCTTGTCCGGTAGCATGCACGCTTGCTGTGTGTGTAAATATGTCATGCAGGGGCCAAGGAAGCCCATTAAAACCGTGCAACATAGGCAACACACACTAACAGGGCTAACTGGTAGAGTTAACTACTGAGATACACTCATGCACGTGCACTAGTATTAGCTATGGGAGGAAATAATTGACTCACTTTGCATCTGGTATTGCAGGAAGGCACTGTCCCACGAAGCCGACGTCGTGATGTCTGTGATTCAAGGCCAAACTTTCACTCAGGCGCAGATCTCTGCACGAACTCTTGCCAATGCTGACGTTGCGTCGATCCTGACAAACGCACTCCGTGGAAGACGCTGGTGCGTCACGTATAAACACCGCTAGGGTCAAAAGTACGGGCGCTAGTAAGTGATGGATTGACGGCATTTTTGGTATGCGCTGATATTTTTCACTGCTGGAGTCAGTGCTCAGCTCGGTTGCTGTTGCTTGCTTTCTTCTGTGAATGTCTTTGAAGTTGCTGCTTCCAGTGCTTGGTCGGCTGCATCCCCGTCAGCTATATATATACTGTGGATGCGTGGGTGACGACAGTAGCAGTTACGTATCGCGAAAACAAATGGGGACTGCCACTGGAATGTGGTAATTGTTGTTTTTAGTAGAGGGCTCCTACCGCAGCTGCGGATCCAGTTCAGCCAACTCAGCATGAAGTGGGTTCATTAAACAGTCCCTTCATGCTGACTGTTCGAGTACATATTAGGTGCTCCTATTAGCTATGAGAAAACACGCAGGTATTAGACATCCAACTTTGTGCTTTACTTTCAGTACATCACTGGAACAATGGCCGGCTAGCTATTTTCAATGTGTCATTTAAGTCTAGTAATTCTTTGGGCAGGTTGAAATGACCCTAACATACCATTTCAGCACAGTGTTTTAGCCTGCGACCTTGTTTGGCGGAATGAACCCACACCAGGTTCCATTTCTATCACCAATTTCCATGTCTGTCATTAGCGTCATACAATACCAGTTTTCCATTGCATGCACCTCCCACAGATGCCAGTAGCTACTATCCCCTGCTGATTGTTTGGCTTTAAGAATGTGCAATTATAATAGGACTTTTTATTACTATGCTCCTACATTAGTATCTAAGCGGTGGGAATTCCTAGGAACATGCTATAGTATGTAGTGCTGATCGTGAGTATATAGGATGTTCTAAATTCCCAAAACGTATCCATTGTTAACTGACTCCCTTCAGTCCATGTTACAGTGCAATGCAATGAGTGCATATATATAGCAAAATCGAGTGTGGCTTATGCTATAACTAGCACGTAATTACAGTCAAACCTCCGATAGTGGACCCTCCGAGATAGGGACACAATATAATAAACCTCTCTACAAAGGACGCTTTTCAAGGTCCCAAATAATTGGTTTGCCTACGGTTCTAATACAGTTTGAACCTCCGAGAAGAGGACAACCTCTCTACAAAGGACGAAAGACTTGAATTTATATTGTTCCCAAAGTGTCCTTTGTTCGGAGGTTTGACTGTATACTCTATCTACCACACAGTCAAGTCACTAATCTTATTGTCTAATAGGAAATCTGGACATAAAGATTTCAGGCAGCACTCAATCCAATATAATCTTACCATAACAATAGTGTTAGCTTGATCCTGCATTTCATGCATATCAACGCTAGAAAACCATCCCTTATAATTAGCTATATCAGCCAAAGAACAATAATTCCAGAAAGAATGCTGTTATAACACAGCAGCACAGGCATAATTACCTTCTATAAAGCTTCTCCCAATGCTGAACTAAGTTTATTCTTATTACTCGCATATGCACAGAATTATAGTGTGAGCAACAATACATTTCACCATTGCTATAGTAATTGCTATACCGGTCGTACACCGGTACCACACATGTACAGTGAGCTAGTGTTTCATGCAGCCAACCCACCAGAGCCTGCAACAGTGTATAGCTACCCGACTCATGCAAAGAATACTTGAATGTGCATGCTTTAAATGGCTTGCATGAAGAGTTTCCTTTGTAACCAGTTGAATTAGGTATGCAGCTGTTTAGTAGAGAACTTGTAGGGAGCTCGAAACCTGCAGGTGGATGCTATATGATTCATTTTTGATGAAGAAATTTTGATGATGAATATAATGAACTCAGTTTGCTAGAATACTTGATGGGTAGGGAGATTTGCCATGCCATCAAAGAGCTTCTTTTACCAACAGTTCCCGATTCTCAAGGTCAGCCATGCAGTAATGAACAGTTACTTTCTGTTTATGTATGCATGCACCCTCATCGTTGTACAATAAACCTTGTTGCCATAGTGACTGTGAATGTTACTGAAAACTATATAGCTATAGCTGAAATGATGAATGGTACTAACTTTTGTAGATGAACGTTTGTCACCATTTCAATCTTCATTGGAACAAGAATAATTATGATTGAAGCTAGATGATTGGGGGGGCATATGTCCACAGAATCGGTAGACTCTATACCAGTAATTATGTTGTGATATTATTTGGCCGGGGGGGGGGGGGGGGGGGGGGGACATACTGGCGGTAGTAAAAGCATTAATTTTGCTAAAACCCAATTGTATTTCTAACACACACTGGGTACATCTACCTTGTGCTAATGATAACAAGGGGGACATTTGAAAAGTACTATCTTTGTCAGAAGGAACGAAACAAAACATTACTCACATAGCTAGAACAAAATGGATACAGATTCAGTTCATAAACAAACTTATTCAATGGTTAACGTTATACACCCACATCTAGTAGACAAAGGAACCGGATATCAACTCCCACTGAGCTATAGTTGATTTATGAACACGATTGTGTATGAGCTATAGTGCACTTGTTAGTCTTCTTTGTCTATTTTAGAACAGTGTATGGCTCACTAACATAGCTTTCTCTGTTTGCATGCTCATTCCCCGCCACAAAAGATCAACATAATGGTCACTTCATCAGAATTCGATGGGATCATCAAGGGAAACATAACTATTAATAACATGCATTGCCTGCTAACAGTGTGCCAGTGTTATCCCAGTGAGTATGAACAGATTGGTACATAATTACATGTGTTTACGGGGCATTAAAATGCAATTTCCTCAAAATTGCATCCATCTGGCATGATAAAGAAGGACGAATAAGGTGTGCCACCTATAGAGATTACAAAACTCATGTCACCATTGCCCACCAGGAGCATGCATTGAGTCGCCCACTCCAAGCTGTCCAATTAGAATGTCGCTGCAGATCGATGTATCATAGAGTCGGTAGACTCTATATGTAGGGATACGACGGACACGCAATATATGCTAATACAAAAAAATCTCTCCAAATCTCAGAAACGGTACACTTATAGGCCTTTATAACCACATGCCGTTCATCTTCGAGTGTTTTCATGGCCAACAAGACTCCTCGCGTCGCAAAAACCCGTCGCGAAAGTACCGCACCAGGTACTCGCATAACAACCAAATTTCTTTCTTCTTCTTTCTTCTTCTTTCAGACGGGCTAGCTCAACGTCGCCTCAATCCCTCATGATGATTTACGCACGAAACAGCAGCATTTTACACCGAGCAGTGCACCAGCCCATCGCTTTGTCACAACTTCGAAATCTCACACCAGGCGGCTGCAGCTACCCACTCAAAAACTATGGCTTCAATTAGCACGCCATTTTAATCCTTTGTACGCATGCGCACATAAACGATCACTTAGCAACAATACGTAATTATTACTCAAGATCGCTGAATTAGAAACACAGCAGGGAATATGCGAGAAACGTGTTGTCAATCAAACGAGGTCTTCAGACAGGGAGAGCTGGCTTTGTCATCCATCCAGGGAAGGGTTGACTTGAGATACCTGGACCTTCAGCCAATGTTGGAAGTGTAATAATATAAAAATATACCAAGGCAAGGGCATAGGTGCCTGTGAGGTCACTGACTGATCTGTGACAGCGAACTTCAGCTCAAGTATGTGCTTGCTGCTAAAAAAATTTACATGAACAAGTAATAAAAAACATTGAAAATGTAACAGGATGTAGGGATACCAGAACGGCAAAAAGTAAGGAAACAAGGGAGGGATGATCGAACATAACAGTGATGTATACAATACCCCCTTCATATCTTTTTTCATTATACATGTATATGGAAGAAGATCTCTGTAGGGGGGGTTGTATACATCACTGTTATGTTCGATCATCCCTCCCTTGTTTCCTTACTTTTTGCCGTTCTGGTATCCCTACATCCTGTTACATTTTCAATGTTTTTTATTACTTGTAGTAAATTGAAATGAGAAGCATCAACTGTCAGCTTATAGGCTACCAACTTCCATGCAGTTGATTCTGCCCTACTGCAAGTGTTCAGAAGTTGAAGGGTCATGGGAAAAGCACAGGGAATAGAAGAAGACTAGCACACTGTGCAGATCCGGTATATAGACGTCTTATATAGCCAATTGAATTACACATGCATAGAAATGATCGATATTCTGCATAGCACATGCAATGCAACAGAAAGGCTTGCTTGGTTATATACTGAAAACAGCCCCTCCCACCTCTCCTCATCATGATCATGTAGGTGAGAGAGGTGAAACAGAACTGGCATGCTCCGCCAAAGAACTTCAACATTGACCAGGCTAAGTTAGGGTGGATTTTCATGTCATGGGACTGCTAAACCCTTCCAAACAAGATAAGTAAAGTATACTAGGGATTTGGTCAGCACTGTGCATCTTAAGACCACACATACAGTAGATCATGAAACATACATACATCAGAATAGGGGTATACTAGTAGGTACTGTAGCTTGCTAGTGTGAGGCAGCTTGCGGTGTAGGGCAGCTTGCAGTGTGCCCCCCAGCAACTCAAAATTTAACATCAGATTCTGATACACTGGTTCTTTATTCAACTCAATCCAACTGTTAAAGTACAAAATTATATACCAACTATATAGCCTTAAGGTAGGAAGCATGACATCATCGAAATCGCGCAATTTTGCTCATGAATAATTAATGAGATGACATCACTCGCATACGGTTATATAATATAGAGTTATTAATCTGTTTACGTTTTCCCATGGCGGCAACCGGAATAAACAAAGGGGGCTTCTCTCTTTGATGCTGCTAGCGGCCCTTTCAAGTTTCAAATCGGCACTCTGATGTACTTTGAAGATTTGTTGCAACACACTTTTTTTTATTTTTTTCTTAAGTAAGGAGCTATTCTAGCTTACTGAATGTAGCGATGGGCTATCTGAGTGTGAATAGCTAGGTGGAGTGAGCAGGAATGTTTGTGGGTCTGCTGAAGTGGCCGAAGAACAGCCTGGAAAGTGAACAGCATCCGACAGCTCCCTGGCTAAGGTACTCTAGAGAGTTGACCTTTCGACATTACAGGCCCGGTCCTACAGAAGTTGGTTTAAAATCAGGTTTTAAGCCTATATAGAGTTACTCTAGGGGGAACTTTAAGTGATCAAAGTCTAGAGTTACTCTAGGGGGAATTTTAAACCAGCACAACCTAGAGTTACTCTAGGGGGAATTTTGTACAAGTAAAGAAAGTGTAAAAATCCCAGCATTATGAACTATATTGCTACTTATATGGGGCGATTTTAAACCACTTCAAGATTATTTAGTTACGAAGGGGCATCCTCACTGAAAGTAATCCTTGATTTATGTACACATTTTACTCTTTATATGCGGGGCGATTTTCAAGATTAATGGACTATAAGGGGCATACTTGTACAAAGCCACCCAGGATCAATGTGCACATATCACTCTCTATATGGGGCGATTTTAAACCACTTCAAGATTATTTAGTTACGAAGGGGCATCCTCACTGAAAGTAACCCTTCATTTATGTACACATTTTACTCTTTATATGGGGCGATTCTAAACCACTTTAAGATTAATAGACTATAAAGGGGCATACTCGTACAAAGCCACCCAGGATCAATGTACATATATCACTCTCTATATGGGGCGATTTTAAACCACTTCAACATTATATTATAGTTACGAAGGGGCATCCTCACTGAAAGTAATCCTTGATCTATGTACACATTTTACTCTCGATTTTAAACCACTTCAAGATTAATGGACTATAAAGGGGCATACCGTACAAAGACACCCAGGATCAATGTACACATATTACGTAAAATGTGTACATTTTTACACTTTCTTTAAATTTACTGGTGTAAAATTCCCCCTAGAGCAACTCTAGGTTGTGCTAGTTTAAAATACCCCCTAGAGTAACTCTAGGCTTTGCTCACTTAAAGTTCCCCCTAGAGTAACTCTAGGCTTAAAAAACCTCATTTTACACCAACTTCTACATGACCGACCCGTTTTGAAGAGTGCTCTTGGCTTGAGCCGGTTTTAGTTGGTGTGCGTGGAATTTTTTTTTTGAAAGCCTAGGGTACGTAGCCAAACCTCTGTTTTGAGGGCGGCAGTGAGTTTTGGGCTGTAGCCTGCAAGTGAGGAGAGCAGGTGGTAAATCCATGCGTAGTTTTTGTGTGTGATTTGATGATGGGGTCATAGTGTGGGTGGGGCCTTGGAGAGGGTCCAAATTTTCAGTTTAGTAGAGGGCCTTAAAATTGAGTTTTAGGGCATTTTCAAGCAGAGGGAGCAGTTTGATGCAAAGTATTGCTGAAACTTGTGTACGCTTTGATGCTGCCCATTTATCCATCAACTTGGTTTCGGAGATCGCTCTACCCATGTTTCCTATCTTAATGTTAACATGCACATGCCAATGATATCACCCACCCACCCCCCCCCCCCCCCCCCCCCCCCCCACCCCCCCCCCCCCCCCCCCCCACCCCCCCCACCCCACCCCCCCCGCCTAGGACCTGCATGTAAACCTTCTGCATTGGAGTTGCGGCATTCTGGATTTGGGATTCCTTGAATCCATATTAAATGTTGTGTAGGTCCTGAGTTGCCCAGCAATTCACATGCTACTTTCATACAAACCCTTGCTATAAGTACATGTAGCCATATACAAGCCAAGGAGTACGTATGTCAACACTTTAAATTGGCCCAGCACTAATACACGTAGCTGGGGGATGGCATCGATGACCAAAGGTCGAGGAGTAATCATGTGAGTGGAGTACCAATTATGAGTGGGTGGGTGGGTGGGAGGAGGACACGTATTTACTTGACACCAATATTGTGAACTATAATACTGCTGCTATACCATCATATGAACATCATGAATCAGGATGAAAGATTATAATACCACTAAAATTTAATAAGGGCGAAAAATTGAAATGCTGGTCAGCTGGCTGTCATAGTTATGCTTGTGTCAGGGAACTGGTTCACATACCTACTAATATACAGTCATCAACTGTCTAATGTGCTTCACAGTGAAATGGCAGGCATCATTAAATATGTGGCTGGCATGTTCATTCACAGCGCGTATTGCGTCCATGAGTGCACCATATGTAGCGTCTCTGCCATTCGTCCTCTTCCACTTCAAAAGCATTTGATGGGCCTGTTCCATGACATCTTCCCGGTAGTCTCCAGTTATGACATCGATATCATGCTCGGCAACTCCTAGCTGGCGAGCTACAAACTTCCACTGGCTTCCAATTCGCCAAGAAAGGTTGCAAGCGAATAATCTAAATTCGTCCCGTGTTTCTATGCTGCTGCATGGAATATGCTGTAATATCTGAAAGTTAAACTGCCATGAGCCAAGCTTGACGATATATCCTAGGGCCCTGAGGGCTGCAAGAAGATTGGCAAGGGTCGCAGCCAGTGGCTTTTGTGTGAGCCACATTCGTAGCATCTGGTAGGCTGCCTCAAACTGCCATGGAGAGTGCTGGTGATTGGCTGCCAAGCAGTCTATGACTGACTGATCCAGTTGAAGTTCCTTGGCTAGGTTCTGCCAATTGGGCAGCTGCAAGCTGATCTCCACAAGAAACTTTCCGATGTTGTTGTCATCGATGCAGAGAGGAATGTCTTGGTTGCCGGTTAATGCCTGCCAGAAGTGACTTTGTTCATCGTAGAGTTCAGAGATGATGTGAAGAGGACGTTTTCCCTGTTCAACTATATTCAGTGAAGAAGTGAAACCATCATCAGTGATATCATTACTACAATTTACTAGACAAATGCATGACATTACGGGGTGAGCTTGAGCGCCTGCAAATGCAGTACATGGGGCAATTGCACGCACATGACTGATATTGGAATCTGAATGACTGAGTACAACCTCAGGCCACAGAAGATGACACAAACAGTTCACACATACAAACAACACAGCTAGGAACTCAGACTGAAATAAACTAAATCTCGAATCCCTACAATGTACACAATCATGTTATATGCTCCTGGTAGGAGAAATACATTGCTTCCACGCTCTCTCCTGCTTTTTCATACAGCACCTAATTAGGGTCACTACCATTTTGTTGGCTAAGAATTCAGCAAATTGGATGAATTTCAACCCACAAACAAATGTGGGCAATATGTGCCATCACATACGACGTCATGTGTGTGAAACGTAAGCTAGCCACTGACGAAGCAGCCTGGGGCTAGCTGTATAGTATGGTACAAACTGGTTGATGCAATCAGAGTCTATCCACAAGATTGTGTAAGACCTGAAGCATGATTACAGAAAGTGAGTCTGCCCTATACCTGTTGCTCTAGCCCATCAGCACTGTGGCTGTACCACTTACAATACAAAGACTCTTACTTGTAGGCAACAGAGCAGGACCAGAGGTTAGCAGAAAGGAAATACTTCTGTTGATACATGTCACATTTTTGACACGAATACGAAGCCTCAACGGCTCTGTCATATTCCTGCCATCCACATCGTAGGGAACACTGCTCGGACAGACGTTTAGTGCCTCTATATTATCTCGGAAGTGGCTGATCATCTCTCTCTCTGTGATCTGGGAAGAAGAAAAAACAGGCGAAGAGACATGCGTGACCCTATCGCTAGACAAATGCATAGAGTAAGCAAGAGAGTGATGACATAACAACATAACAGAAAGCTTTACAAAAGTATGCTTCAGAATGGCACATCAATACTCCTTGGTACCATGGCAGGGCGCTGGATGGATTCCACCTTCCATCCGTCACTTTGCCATGACTCAGGGGCAAACTCCACATATCTGCTGGCTTGCTCAGCATCATCAAACACAAATGGGACTGTTATGACATTAGGCCTGGATCCCAGAATTCTCTCGGCAGCTTCGTTTATCTCCTGGAGGTAAAACAGTGGACCAATAACAATAGCTCTTCAGAGGAGTACCATTGTGCTAGCCTTGATCCAAGGCTCCTCCCCAGCTTTTGTTACTGCTATACCAGTACGTATTAAGTGCCCATGTTTCGGGGACATTAGAAGGCCGCTGAACAGGGGGGTGGGTGCTAGATACGTACTCAGACTACTTAGGCATGTAGTATCCGCCCACCCATTCAGCACTGTATATAAACAACAAGCGCTGCGGTAAGCTGTGAATATCAATGACCGGCTATGAATATATAAGTCCGTTTTTCACGTAATTGATCGCGTGTCTTTGCTAAGTCCGAAATGCTCGACAGAGAAAGCATACCGTAGTTCATACTTCACTGTAAATCGGCCTTTTTGAATGCACAACCTTACCCAAAGGTTAAGAAATGCTGTTCAAGTCTTTTGTGATGGGTGGGGCCTTACTACATTGCTTTTGAACCCTGTGCAGTAGCTTTCGCGTGAAGAGGGGGGTGGGCGATTGATACATGGTGGATGATTGATACGTGGTGGGCGCTTGATACATACTCTACGGTATTTACTATGGGCATCTTATTAATTTATGAGTTTTAAAAGATCCTGAAATTTTTTATGAGTTTTAAAAGATCCTGAAATTTGACTTGTGCCCGGAATTACAGGGTCTCAATCATAACCATGATCAAGCACAACTGGAACAGCTGTAGCAGCGGACGTCAATAGCAGGAAATTAGTTTGGGTAGTGAATCAGGTGACATGCCTAATAGCATGTAGCATTAGCAATGCATTATTGCCAATTATGTTTTAAAGTTATGCACAAAACTGTCATTATGCCATTTTTCTTCTACTAATTTTGTTATTCATTTGTGCAGCTAAAAGTGTAATTCTGTATGAATTATTACTGTACACTCATCCTAAGGCCACTTGTTCTTGAAACTGAAGCTATAAAACCACATGTAGTGTGGCATAACCAGGCCATACAAGTTCGTCCACGCTCAGGACCTTCCCTAAAGAGTAAGTAGGGTGATGTAGCATCTGCTAAAGTATCAGCGATCGATTTTTTTTGGACACTATAATAAATTATTCTCAATTCATATGCAAGGAATGCATAAGTCTTATGCAGAGACAGCATGAACATCTGTTGTGCAACAGGATCCAAGAAGACATAGAGGGCCTTGAAATTTGAATTCCATGCACCATGCTGACATTTTGAAGGGGATGCCAAGCATTTAGCAAAGGCCACAAAGCTTGCCAAGTCTGCTCCTGATATCGCCTGTTTAAAATTAAAGTTTTACAGTACATGGAGGTGAGCAACAGTTGTGGTATAGCTTTTAGAAAGTGTATGGACTTACCATCCGTCCGGTTGGGAGAGAGTAGGAAGCAAGGAAGACAGCATTCCACTGAGGTTGGCTTCTGTCGTAGGGTGTGCACATTGCAACGGAGTACTCATTGCCTAATAGGGTAGCGCTGGCAGTACCCTGAGGTGGATCAGAACGAGAGGTTGCGGAACTTGGAAGTGACATGGAGCGCATCTTGACGGATGTTTCCTCTAGCTCTGACTTGTGATTAGAATCCAAGCTCCTCTGCTTTCTCTCACGCAGTATCATTTGGTGCTGTGGTTTAGGCTTCTGTTCTCCATGCGCCAAATCTTGTGTTCGCTTTCGACCCTTGCGCTGTCCCCGTACGCGTACACCAGCCGATTTGCTAAAGTGCTTTGTTTTGAAGACAACTTTGTACGTGTCTGAAAAGTCCACCTCCATCTCGGGGTCTTCATGGAATTCATAAACTCCAGAAGTCAGTTCATCTCTTGCTGATATGATGCAAAGGTGGTCCAGATCACCTTCAATTTCGGCCTCGGTGACACAGTGGGGAATCTCCACGGTTACCCAATCACAAAACTCACCTATAGGGGGTTCGCATTTTAGGTGAATAACTGCAGTACACAATTCGCAACCTTGAGGGAACTTATAAGGCCCTCTCAGAGATGCCATCATTTTGAGCTCAAATGGTTCGACAGTGGGCGGCAGAGATTCCTGAGGAATATGTACCTTCACTCCGTGCATAGGAGAATAAAACGTGCCTCCTGCTTTCGTGAAGGTTTGTGACTCCACATTACCCAGAGTCAGATTTGGTGGTGGAGGGAGGGATGGAGAAAGAGAGATGGGGGCTACCGCAACATGTAGCTCTGGGGTGGGCTGTTCGTCTACAGGAGGAGTGCTTTGAGACGGAGGTACCACTTCTGGCTCATCCCTGGTCACAGTTTCATGGTAGTGGGCTTTCATGATTCTTTCGATAACCTTTGTAGATTGGGCTTCTTGTGGCAGGGACATGAAACCTATCTCTGTGCTGAGGACAGACAGCGCTTCGTTGTGTTTCTCATCCTGTAAAGAATCCAAAGCTTCCAAAAACAGGGCGAATCCGTCGAGGTCGAGGTCCTTAACGGCTCCCAGGAGAATTCCTAATTGCCCCCTCTTTTCAGCCAGTTTAGCTGCAAGGCGGAAACGCTTGGGTAAGGATTTCTGCTTCAGAAGGGCCGGGACGATCTTCTGCAGATCCAAGCATCTCCTCAGCGTGTATTCCGAGGAGGTTAGGATTTGGACATGCGACAGACCACTGGGTCCACCGCTAGCCATGTTTGTCAAAACTCATTTGCGTAGGCTGAGCTGGCAAGGGTAAGTCCCTCTCCGGGGAAATCCCCTCGCCCAACACGTAAATGTCTCGCAGACTCGCTGCCCTGCTGCCTGATTTGCCTGCTGGATCCTGGAAAGGAAAATTTCCATGCCAGTAGAGGTACAGGTATGATCTAGTGTTCCTAACCACGGGTCACACGGGGGCTGTGGAGCACTGATTGACAACACTATTTACTTCTGAGGGGCTCGGACAGACAGAGGAAAAACTGACCCTCAGCACCAGCAACATGATGAAGATGAAGAAAGCAGTGAAGAGGAAGACGAGGTGGTGAGGTATATGATGCCCCGACATGTAGAGTAAAGTGTGGGGTGGTCCAGACGAGGCCAGGATGATGGTGCTCTCTACTTTACCCCCAACAATGCACACTGGAAAGACTCTGATTTTTTATGGTGATCGTCTCTACTCCTCATTCACATGCTCAAAATCACCCACCGCTTGAACATCATCATCTGATGATGACCCTCCACCTCCAGCGGGATGTGGATTTTGCCCCCCCCCCCCCCCCCCCCCCCCCCCCCACACACACACACACACACACACACTTAGTGCCTACCACTCCAGTTGCTCCTCACGTTTACATAAATATGCTCCATCCACGTTACCAGGACCATCTCCTCATCATCCCCCCCCCCCCCCGCCCCGAATCCCACTCTGATGGGGCCATGCATCTCTCCTCTCCCTCGCCATCCTTCATCCCACAGTCCTCCACATTCTCATTCTCATCCCAGGACCTCACATGCACGGTAACCAGGGTCCTCTACTGCCGATAGGACCCATGGATCACCCTCCAGGGGGGACCACCTCATTCACCACCATGGGGATTTCCTCCTCCACCAAACCCACACGTGAGCTCAATGACAGGACTATGCTGCCACCCCATCTTGGAGGGCATGCCCCCTCACCAAGACCACCTCCTGGACCCCCTTAACATCATCACTGAACTCAGTTACTAGAAATTGCATTGCTCAAACTGGAAGCAGTGGCGTAGCCAAGGGCGGGCCTGGGCGGGCACGTGCCCGGCCAATCCCATCTTGTTCTTCGCAAGCGCAGTGGGAAGCCACACAGTGAACACAGCAGACAGCGTCACAGCGCAAGCCTATCTTACGTATTCATAGTCCTGATTACAGCATAGTAAGTGTAGTAAGTCTATATTCATGAATCTAAAACCCATAATCAGTTTTGCAGAGCAAACTCAGCGCTATACATCAATAAGCGGCTTCTCAGTTAACTCAGGATCGGAAGTGGATCAGAGCCCGAGCTACATCATGACTGCAGAAGGCACTGACTTATGGGGTGCCATCTGTGCCAAAAATCAGTCTATCGCTACATTTATAAATGTGATGCTTACATTTATAAATGTGAAGCTACATTTATAAATGTGAAGCTACATTTATAAATGTAGCCTCACATTTATAAATGTAGCTTCACATTAAAATGTAAGCATCACATTTACAAATGTAGCAATAGACTGATTTTTGGCACAGATGGCACCCCATACTGACTGACCTGTCGACAGACGTGCTGTCGATAGATGGGCCTTCACCAGAACGTCTCTCTGCAGCATCGATCCTCATACATCTGGAACGCGCAGTGCAAAGCACGAAGGTGCCACGAGAGCCCATCCTGATAACTGAAAAATGAAGGCGAAAAAATTTTCCCGCGCTTCGCGTGGACTGATCAGCGCTACGCGCCTCTATGCACTGCCTTCGGCAGCTTGCATATCCGCCCCTATATATAGTGCCCGCCCAATTCTACATTCCTGGCTACGCCACTGACTGGAAGGGCAAATTCCTTTTGTTCAAGGCGAAACCACCCTTCAACAGATTACTATATCCTCCCTCTCCAGCCTGGGAATGAGTAGGCCTTGCTTTTCTTTTCTGCTCATAATTTTCACCTATTTTACTTACATATTTTGCCATCAATAATATTGAGGTTTGAAATCATTTTCGACAAGATTTAAAGACAACATTTAACGTAGACAGTATTAAATCGTTGAACTATGGTACCGCAGTCTCTCGAAATCATACTAAATTGTTCTTGTGCCGTAGTCTCTTGAAAATACACCCATTGGAAATGAACTTTAGTATTGCAAAGATACAATTTTAAGCAAGGTACAACAATCTCTGTTTACAGTGCTCACATTGAATACAAGTTGATTAGTTAATAAACAGTCTTCCTTCATTTATTGAATTCTACTCCCCTGATGGGATATCACCACCGCATTTGATGATGGACGTACAGATGTTTTCCTCATCCTCATCGTCTAGATCACTCGTCCACTCCTCTGGTGTTTTTTGTCCAGTCTCACTTATTGCCACTGTCTGCAGCTGACCGTCGTCCCTCGTTATAACACCATGAGGTACTAGAGCTTTATATCTCTTCATTTTACCATTGTGCAATCTGCCTCTATTATTGTGATGCAATTGCCTACTGCAATTATTCTTAGTTTTGATGTGTTTGGTCTTCGTCTGCTTGCTTGCTGCTGCAGCTGTCTTCTCTACAGTCTTACTAGATCCACGAGATGCTTTAGATCTTTGTTTCATTGCTGAATAGGCAGCAGAACCCACCACCATAGCAACTCCAGTCTTGCTCACTGGATATCCAGGATTCTCACAAATGGCTAATCCATTGATTGCGTCTGTTGGCACGTTCCCCATGGCACGCCCAAATTCCATGCAATTATCACAGCGCTTAATGGCTTGAATTGTACTGTTCTTGGCATCCACTTTCACAGAGCATGTTCTTATGTCACTAGGTTTTGCTGAAGGACGATCATCGTACAGCTTATGCAGTGCTTGATGTTCAGCACACGAACAGGGATCCCTACTGAGACGTTTTATGGCATTTGGCGCTTTCTTTTGCACATTAGATTTAGCACCACCTTTGAAAATAGAATTTTTCTTTGCTTGACTTGTGCTCATCCCCCCTCTTGTCTTTCTAAGATTCTGTCGAAGCTGTCTGTTGCAGCCTGTGTATGACTTTTTAGTTTTGAGATCTTTGGCACGTGTAATGACCTGTGGTACATTGTGCTTTACATCTCCCTTCCTCATATGCTTCCTTGCAATATCTGCCGTCTTTGAAATATCTACATAAGCAGGCTTGCCAACCTTCTTTACAATGGCTGCTTTGTTGTTATTATAAGCTAGCCGTTTGGCTTTGATTTTGTTTGCAATCTTTGCAGCACCTTTGCCAGCACTGACTCCAGACATGGCATCAAAAACGGGAATGGTCAGGGTATCAAACCACAGCCCTGGATTCTTTGGATCCTTTACTATCTCAGTGATTTGGGACACCATTCCAGACGGACGGTATTCAAAATCATGTACTGCAGAATCAATACCGGTTGTAAGCCCATCCACGGTTAGACCTCCAGTTACGCCACCAACTGCTGCTCCGGGTGGACCACCCACAATGAAGCCAACTACTCCACCTCCCATTACACCAACTGAACGAGAGGCACTCTTCATCGCTTTATCTCCGCCATCAGTATCGCCGAATGCGTAATGGATACCTCCTTTTACGTGGCCGACGGCGGGTAGTCCATCTACAACGTCGCTCATGAAACCAAGACACTGCCTTTGAGTTTCCCTCGCCGCTTCTGAGTCTCCTAGAGCCCATTCACAAGCTGATCGAACTTGAGAAAGGACTGGACATTGACGTGAAAAATTTTCCTGGGTTTGACGTGCTCCTTTGAAGTCCTGACAAACGGCTTGAAAGAGGGATTTCGTCTGTGAAAGTAGCGGGATCGCATCCATTTTGGGTAGCTAGCTATAGTCAAAGTCAAATCAAAGTTCATGAAATAAACCCAGTGGGGAGACGTTGTACACTCCAGCTACAGTGAACACATAGACAAATTGAAAACCGGTTACGGGATACCCAATAACTAATTAGGTAATTAAGTGGGCGTGACTTCCGGTATTGGACCAATTAAATGGGCGTGACTTCCTGTACGCATGCGCGCACCTAACCAAGACAGCTGCTGTCCTGCCATAGTGAAGACGTGTTCATGTTGGCCACTGATTTTCGACGTCAAACGTCTTCGCTGCCGTTCGGTGTAGGGTGTGCGCTGTTACCGCGAGTGAAAGTGAGGTACCTGTTGCAGTGCCAGAGACAGCTGAACAGCGATAGTCGGCTCTTTCCGTGAAGTAGTACGTGCTGAAAGGGGGATGGTTTGACCTCTGTGACTTCCACTTTCGACTTCCGTCGATTCTATCTCTCATCGTAGACCTCCCCGGGCTTTGACTACGGTCTCTGTCACCACTATCGGCAAGGTAGGTCTCGATAAAGTACGATTTGTGCTCTGAATGTCCCTTTCTATCTGCTAAATTTGACGTCAAAAAATCCTTGTAACAGAGTCGTACGATAACTGCACGCAGTGCATGTGCCCTAGCACTTGTACCGCTCATCTCCGCAGCATCCAATGGTACATCTCTTGTACTTCATAGT
The DNA here is from genome assembly GCA_963931865.1 of Axinella damicornis. Lineage (NCBI taxonomy): Eukaryota > Metazoa > Porifera > Demospongiae > Axinellida > Axinellidae > Axinella > Axinella damicornis. Next base: position 2,656,823 of record OZ007508.1, on the reverse strand, counting down.
GCGTGAGCCTTGCTTACTAGGGTGAGCCAGAACGAGCTCCACATTAGTTGCAAAACTAGGAAGCCACGCCCACTTAATTAATCAGGCGTTAATTACATTTGGGTATCCCGGAACCTTCCCTGCTTCGCCCATGCGCGCGCAAGGTAACAAAATAAAATGTAACAGAGCAGCTCACATCGAACAGCAACAGAGCGGCTCACATCGAACAGCAACAGATCAAAACACATGTACCTGGCAAGGGTAAGTCCCCGGGAAATCCCCGCGCCAGTCATAGCACATTATTTTTCCCTACTAGGTAGAGGCGCTAGGCATGGCTAGTGTTCCTATTAAACTGCAGTCACACGTACCTGACAGGAGAAATGGAGGCTGCGGAGCACTGATTGACAATAAGATCTACTTCTGGGGGGGACAGACAGAAGACAAACTGACCCTCAGTGCCAGTGACATTGAAGATGAAGAAAGCAGCGAAGAGGAAGACGAGGTGGTGAATGTATCTGTCCCAGTCAACCTCCCTCGTCCAGATGACGATGATCATCCCTTTGAGGTCTTTGACATCCCGACACGTACCTGGACAGTTCAGCCTACGAAAGCCTTGAAAGATAGTGACATTCCGGCACTTGGACTCGGTTCAACACTGACTTACCATCCTGGAACTCGATCCCTGTACCTCTATTCTGGGTGGAATGAGGGGAACTTTGATTCTGAGGTGTATAGGGTGTCTGTCAATGGTTGGATGTGGAAGAAATTGGAGCAGGAGGCAACATCCGTAAAGCCCTCACCGCGCTACCTGACAGCTGTCATCCAACATGGAGATAAGCTCTGCATGTTTGGAGGTGTGGGGCCAGAAATTGTACCAGGCCAGGATGACGGTGCTCTCTACTTTACCTACATTGCACACGGGAAGACTTACACGTTTGGATGGAATAATGAGTACTACGAATTTGATGTTAACACAAGTGAGTGAGCAGCAGCAGTGTTGATAATGTTGTAGTTGCTGATGCGAAACTAATTTGCCTGACTAAAGCAAAACCAACCTCGGAAGTTGGTTGGCTGGACTTTCTCACTTTGTAGTTGACTCTCTGGTGGGGACCATTGATGTAAGGGCTGGGTATGTCGACATAAAGGTGTTGTGTCGGAACGCTTTCCTTTAATACGGTGATCATGATTTTGTAAGCTACCATGTGCTCCTGGTTACATGTGACTGCAGCAATATAAAGCTGAATCAGCATGTTAGCAACCACCTAGCAACAGGCTAGCTGTAAAGCTTACATCAATGTATCGTAATACATCACAATACGTCAACATAAATTATTGCAATACACCAGCTGCAACATATGCATACAGAAAACACAATCATTATTATCGTTGCAGCTCTAATGTGCAGAGTATAGTTGGGTTCAATACTGATTCCTCTGTATGTACATGACACAATGTGTCTCCTGCATGCAGTGTCCTGGGAGGCACCACTGGGTCCTAATGCCCACCGCCCCCCTCCCGTCAGTGCACATGCCTTTGTCAAGTTTGACAGACACAGAGCAGTATACTTTGGGGGAAGGCGAGAGACCGGGTACACCAACGATGTGTACCTCTTTGATCTGGATAGGAGGGTAAGTGGATTGCAGTTAAAGAGCCATCACCAGAAAATAGACAAACCGTAAAGTATAGCTTTCTGTAGTGCATTCCAGGTCTAATGGCTGAAGTATTCCAATGTATGTAAGGATAGCTAGCATCCTGCATTGTAAGTAGTAGAACAGGACAGCCATACGTATGTTCCCAAGTCCTGTTCAGTTTCCTTAGAACGTGATCCATAATGTCCATAGACTCCATACATACAACTTGAGGATTCTCAGACTTACAATATGGCCCTTGCCTCACTTACATCAAGACGTGTGTAAAAGCCGGACTGCCGGATCACCCGGATCACCCGGATCACCAAAAATGCGAGCCAAAAAAAGAATGGACAATTACGGTAATTGCATGTTGAACGCACTTCCGGTATCGGAAAACAGTCGCCATTGCTTGCTTTAACGTGTCGTTAGTACGGTAGTCCTAGTTGCTAGATAACTTGGTGTTTCACTACAAGCTACAGTACCGAATGGGAGCGTCACCGGCAGCGTGGCCCGGACTTGCCGTCATCGTTGGTTGCTGGATAGACCGTCGACGCCTCTGTCAGGCTCTGATCTGAGACTAGACACAGCACTGGCACAATAACCACAGGTTAGTAGCGATCATGTACGGTATACATTGTACTATTTCCGCCTGCTCAACCGTCTGCTGACTCGCTAAACTTGGCAGGCCTAGTACCTGGCCTACGATCGGGAGTCCCAGGCTTGTGGCACGTGGGGCTAGACCGCTCTGCGCGCGCAGTGTGTACTATGTGTATATAGCTAGTAGCTAACCGTATACTTGGTCAAGTCTATTAAAGACTCCCTGATTCGGTGCAGCTGCTAACTGGGGTACTGGCGGCATACAGAATGTGTTTGTACTCCCCAGCACAGTGAGTCGTCGATATCAGGGCTGTTTAGCTGTGCATGTGTCCGGCCGTACACGTACACACAAGCGCTAACGCCGCGCCAGCGTGCATACTTAATTAATTGACCATTCTTTTTTTGGACGGCATTTTTGGTGATCCGGGTGATCCGGCAGTCCGGCTTTTACACACGCCCCTTACATCAGCAGTGTTGACAGTCAAGGACATGTCATCCTCCTTGTTTCCTTGTTTTCTAGGCTCAAACTCAGACTTTCTATGCATTGTTGTTTTAGTTGACCTAAAAGTGTTCATTTTAGCTAATACTAGCTGATGTTCTTAACACAGTACTAAACAACATTGCTGTTACCTGCTAGGCACCTCTCTACCTGTGCGTGCCACATGTTCCACTAGGCCCTAATCTGTTGCTACTCTAGTAGTAAAAGTGCTTGCTTTTAGTGACCGTTTTTGAGACTAAGCAATCGATTCCAGGTAAACGGTGTGGCCTGCAGGATGCTGAAGTTGCCTGGGCACAGAGCTTCTGGTACTTCTGTACGAAGTGCAGAAATATTTAGACTGAGGCCTCTCAGGTTGCTTCTGGGTCTGCTTTAGAACTGTACTGACAGTTCACAATGAACTGCAGTTGACTCTCTTGTGCAACTCAATGGTGGGTGTGACTAATCCGATAGACGCAACCAACCACCCTGTTATATACACAGTCTGATGCACACCCACCATCTACTCAACATCCACACCTAAATCCCATTGAACAACCAAGGAAGAGTAAAAGATCATTGTCTACTTCATGCATGAACATGTGTTACTATGGATGAGTACACATAGTACTATGATTTCAATGCCTGGAAGACAGTCTGTTGACCACGTAGTAGCCACCATCCCTGGGCATGTGCCTACATGAAGTTGTATGGTCAACATTCAACAACCAGGTTGGCAAGGTCGCACAGGCCGGCCAGTTGCATTCATTAAGAGTCACAAGGTTAGTACTGAGTACTGTAGTTTGCTTACAAAATTTTGTCCCTGGTATATAGACCCCACTTACTGTCACCAAGAGTTCATAACAATAAGAGTGTGCAACTGCCATAATTATGGGTTCCACTACCGCCATCTCGGCAGTATGACGTAGTCATTCAGTGTGGTCTACCTGACTACGTCATACTGCCGAGATGGCGGTAGTGGAACCCATATGGCAGTTGCACAGTCTTATTGTTATGAACTCTTGCTGTCACACATGCCCTCTGCACTCGGAGCAAGATGCTGGGTCTCAGAGCATCGATCTATGTAGCTACCTACTCCAATGACTTTTACAAGTGTAACAATACACTACTAGGCGTGTCATTATTCATGCAGGAATTTGAGGGACCAATGAAACCACCGTTGCCGAGCTACCCACTCCCAACTGCCCGCGTGTTTCCCACACTGACACCACTTGTACACCCGGAGCTGGTGGGAGAGAGGTTCTGCAGCCATGGTCCGTTCATGTCGCAGAGGATGGTGATGTTGTGGGGGAAGAAGAGAGAGCAGCAGATCTGCAATGAAGCTTGGATGCTGGACATGGAATCCTTCATCTGGGCTCAGGTAGATGTATAGTATATGGTCTAAATAAGATAGACCCCTCCTATTCACACTCCTTGCATGGGATGGATTGGGCAACGTTAATTGGTCTCTGGGCTGTACCCTCAACCAACTAATGTATATACTTGTACCATGTCATCCACCTACAGCTTGATGTGGGACCGCAGAGGCCTCGGGCTTGGCACATGGTCCACCCGTTCTACTGCCAGCCTAATATCTCCACTGAGTGCCAGCTTGTCGTCTTTGGCGGAAATGCACACATCAAGGGAGTCTCGGGTGATAGAGAAGACTTGGCAGATCTGAGGATTCTAACATTTGGTAAGTGTATAAAATGGAGTGTGGTTCCTATCGAATACCGAAAAAACCACCCATTCAATGCTAATTCTAATTTTCGTTACTGTTCAAATGGCCATGGGATTGCCCCTTGGTGGATACCTCATGTAGTGTCTACGTTCTCTGAAGCATGTGCATACATACACACACACACACACACACACACACACACACACACACACACACACACACATATAGGAATGATGTCTCTTCAGAATCATTGCCTGTCTGTCATTGTGGAAGCAGCGAATGACAGAAAGGTCCAGAGTGCGGAGGATCTTTACACACTGCTTCCAGCAGGTGTGCCCAAGGCAAACAAAGACCAGATCAAGGCAGCCTTTGCTGCTGAACAGAATTGTGCAACAGAAACTCCGAGGTTTAGCAAGTCAGAAATGTGCCAGTGATTCATTGGAGTGGTCTTCTCTTCTTATATGGTGTACAGTAATGTTTGTGCCAGATTTCTGTGAATAAATTCGAATATTTCCTTCCATCGTTTGTTGGATGTGTGGTGGAGGAGCCTGTAGGGGAATGTGCATCAGGGGAGCCTTGGAATTTGTATTTGGGTTGAGTACCTGGGGATGAGATGCGGCCGGGAACCTAGGGAAGTGCATTGGTGTAATAGCTGTGTGGCAGCCGATAGGCTGTGTGGCAGGTGATAGGTTGCATGGCAGCCAATTAATTGTTTGTGTGGCAGCTGCAGCCGATAGGTTGTGTGGCAGCCTATAGGTTGTGTGGCAGCCTATAGGTTGTGTGGCAGCCGATAGGTTGTGTGGCAGCCGATAGGTTGTGTGGCAGCCGATAGGTTGTGTGGCAGCCTATAGGTTGTGTGGCAGCCAATAGGTTGCATGGCAGCCAATTGTTTGTGTGGCAGCCGATAGGTTGTGTGGTTGGTGATAGGTTGTGTGGCAGCCAATAGGTTGTGTGGCAGCCGACAGGTTGTGTGGCAGCCGACAGGTTGCGTGGCAGCCAATAGGTTGCATCGCAGCTGACAGGTTGCGTGGCAGCCGACAGGTTGTGTGGCAGCCGACAGATTGTGTGGCAGCCGACAGATTGTGTGGCAGCTGACTGGTTTTGTGGCAGCTGACTGGTTTTGTGGCAGCCGACAGGTTGTGTGGCAGAGCCTAGGGATATGTGGCTGGAGAGGTGTGAGGTTGAGAATGCGATGCAGATCCCCATATGGGGGATGTGATCTAGGGTGTGACGCTTAGAATTAGAGATTGTGACATCCGTGAATACACTGGAGTAATTATTATGAGTAATTATGTGCATGTAGCTATAATGATGGTCCTATAGTAGCTACCCAGTAGACAACGATGTGTATGCATTACTCACCAGATCATACTTGCAGCTGTCATGAAAGGGCCACATTCAGTGTACACTCCCTAGGTGTATGTTAGTTATTGTGTATCCATCCGTTATAGAGGTAGCCTCATTCCCAGGCTCCTCCCCGGCTTTTTGTCGCATACTTAAGTACAGTATGGGACAAAAAGCTGGGGAGGAGCCTGGGAATGAGAGGTATAATAATGTAAGTACCATAGCCTCGTTCCCAGGTTTTACATACTGCATTGGTGATCAAAAAGTGGAGGTGTAGAAGGCCTGGGAATGAGGCTATAATGTACCACACATCATATCGAATTTTCATGTCACCTAACCCCTAATTAAAGATGTAACGTTGGTGTACACTCTTAGCCTTGTTCCCAGGCCCTGCACTCAGCTTTTCATACTGCAAGCGAGGAATAAATAGCTGGGCGGGGGTTGGGAATGAAGCTATTTTAGCTATCTCAAATTTGATAATAACATGTCTGTATGGATGCCTCACACCCAGTGGTGTGGTTAAAATTGGATGTCATTAATGCATTGCCAACTTCCTGATTGGTTTATGGCCACCTGAGGAGTCAAAAGACTTTCATTAGCCAAGCCATAGTATACTTGTTGGTAAACAGAATACTGCAAGGGCACCATGAGATTCAACTAATCATGTATGTTCAAGTAGTACAATGCTGGCTTTCACTGCATGTACTTAGTTGTCTCAACTGATTCACTTGACTTCATTTCTACATTTTAGCTATACCGTACCTGTAGCTAGTTAGCTAATCCCTATGCTTGCATGCTGCAGGCATGGAACTGATGACCATTGATATCATTGCCATCTTTGGCATGCTCACTGTCACAGCAGTCAGTAAGTTGGCACTAGCTACATGAGTCTAGTCAAACTGCATGCTCAGGTATATCATAGAGTCGGTAGATTCTATATGTAGGAATAATGATAGAGCAGACACACAATATGCTAATACAAAAATACATAATATTATGCATGCAAGCAGTTTGTCGCAGTTATACAATGCTGACGAAGAGTAGTTAGCTATGTACTCTTGAGTGTCATGTGTTATAGACCTTGGATATTGACAGCAATTACAATCACATCCAATGTTTTGATCACTCCGATAATCTTCAGCTAGTCTCTTTTGTTGATTTAGCATTTAGCATCAGTGTGTGGTTGCAGTTGTATAATGAAAGAACATGTTCACATTAATTTTCTCCTATACCTTACTTAAGAGCTGGCATCAAGTCAGACGTGTGGTGGCCTAGGAAACAACACTGTGGGTTCAGTGCAAACAAGGATCGGATGCCGGGAGGTCTTGTACTGCTCGGGAGTCGGGAGTGGAGTGGAGTGGAGTAGGTTTTTAGGCATTGGGCCCCTTGAAAATGGAACTAACAGAATCGTCACAACCAGTAGTGTAAGTGTGCATGGCCCCATGCAATGCATGCCAGGTGCATGTGTGTGTCTAGCCTAGTACCCATGCCCCACCAGTAGTGTGTCAAGTTGTAACTCAGCTAACTACCAGCGTCCCTTGTCTACCTAGCTAGCTATATACATATCATTACTTAGATATCTAAGCCATTGCAGATAGTTTGCTGTCAAACAGCTAGCTAGCTATGTCGTGCACATTGAAATGGTACACAAGCTGATCAATTCAATCATGGACGATTGTTGTTGGAAATGCGCACCTAGCTAAATGATTTGTGAAAGGTGGAAGCATGATGCCTGGTCATGGTGTTTGCATATCACGTACAGGCATCACAGAGTCGGTAGACTCTGTATGTAGGGATACGACGTACACGCAATATATGCTAATACAAAAGAATCTCTCCAAATCTCAGAAACGGTACACTTATAAGCCTTTATAACCACATACCGTTCATCTTCGAGTGTTTTCATGACCAACAAGACTCCTCGCGTCGCGAAAAACCGTCGCGAAAGTACCGCACCAGGTACTCGCAAAACGGGCAAATTGTTTTTCTTTCTTCTTTCTTTCTTTCTTTCTTCTTTCTTTCAGACGGGCTAGCTCAACGTCGCCTCAATCCCTCATGATGGTTTTCGCACGAAACAGCAACATTTTACACCGAGCAGTGCACCAGCCCATCGCTTTTTGGCAACCTCCAAGTCTTCACCAGGCGGCTACAGCTGCCCACTCAATAACTATGGCTTCATTTGTCACGCCATTTTCATGTTTGTACGCATGCGCACTTAAACGATCACTTAGCAACGATACGTAATTATTATTCAAGATCGCTGAATTAGAAGTGCCTTGCGCTGTTGTGTTACCGTAACTAGACTGAGGTAAATTCTCTGTGCTATATATATATGTTACTAGACTGTGTTCTGTGAGAGGGGTGAATGCCTATCTAAAGACTCAACAATGTGTCGCTACTACTATCTGGTATAGCTATTTTACCTACACTACTTCAGCTCAGGGAGCACTGGCTTAGTATCCATCCAGAAAAGGGTTGGCTTTTGAGATGCTTGGGTCTGATTCTTCAGCCATTGCTGGCAGTGTAAATGCCAGAGTCCAGTATGCATGCGCCTGCTGCTAAAAAAAATGACATAAACAAGTAATAAAAAACATTTAAAATGTAACAGGATGTAGGGATACCAGAACCGCAAAAAGTAAGGAAACAAGGTAGGGATGATCACACAAAACAGTGAAGTATACAATCCCCCTACATATCTTTTTTCATTATACACGTATTATGGAAAAAGATCTCTGTAGGGGGTTGTATACTTCACTGTTTTGTGTGATCATCCCTACCTTGTTTCCTTACTTTTTGCGGTTCTGGTATCCCTACATCCTGTTACATTTTAAATGTTTTTTATTACTTGTAATAAAACAATCGATTATTGAATGTGAATATTATACTTGCAGGTTTTGATCGATGGCAATAGGACGGAGCACTGTAGCACTGTCACCTTTGACCCAGTTGAGTTAACTGACGGTGGATTATACAGATGTGTGACCTCTGAAGAGACTGCTGACAGCACCACCACTAACACAATATTCTTCCTTGTACCTCCAGGTAGCTAATTTTCCATGTTTGCAACCGTGGATGATATAGCTACTGATAAAGGTACATTCAACCTAATAACCAGCCCTATATGCATGCTGGTAGTCGGAAACCCATGCACTTACATTCAAGCTGAAGAATACGCCCAGGTAAGCATCTGATGACTGTTGAAACATTCTTATGCTTGCAGCTTCATTCCCAGTTGCTCAGCATGCACGTGCAGTATCAAAGCTGCAGTCAAGGTTAGCTTGGACCACTGCGTATGGGTGGCCAGTCCGGAACAAATTGGCTTAGCTAAACCATACACATGACGATGCACTCTGCGGTATGATGAAATGCAGTAGCTATGTGTTGCATTGCACATGTGTGTGTTTTTGTGTTTACAATTAGCTAGCTTGCAATGTGTTAAAACATAGCATGGTGTGTGTTTTACATTCTCCAGAGCCAGTTGCAATAGACCCTCCTGTTCCTGACATGAACATCAGAGAATTTCAAGCTGGAGAGACTCTCACAGTGCCATGCAGCATTTGCACATGCCAGGACATAGAGGCAGCTGAGCTCCTCAAGAATAGTCAGCTGATATTTCCACAGCCAGTGGCAGTGGACCGTGTTAGCAGTGCATGTAGCGTGCACCGTTTTGAGTTGGAGCTCTCAGACGATTCAGCTGGATCATATGCTTGCAGTTTTAGCATTGCTGACACTAGTGTGTTGCAAACCTTCACCATCTTTGGTTAGTTGCGTGCATGAGTGTGGTTATATAGCTAATTGAGTCTTGTTCATGATGTCTGCTGGCTACTGGCATGGAATTTGTGGGTTCATTTCCTACATGTGTTTTACAATTAGTGATCCGATGTTTGTCATTATTGGTGCTGTTTGCTTGCTTCTCTGTGTCAACACAGGTGCTCCACTTCCCCCTCCAGGAGGCAACAGAACTATTGACCTACAGGTGAGACCATAGTCTCGGTCCCAGACCCGACCAACCCCAGCACGGATCGCTTTTAGTATTGCGGAAGCGGTACAAACGCTAGATAAACGGTCTGGGAATGAGACTAGTGAGACCACGCATGGCACAATTTCATTAGCTACTCATCCAATTTCACTGAAATTAATGGGGTCTGGGGAGGATCTGTAATAGGCATACATGATTATGTCAGTCAGTGTGTGTGTGTGTGTGTGTGTGTGTGTGTGTGTGTGTGTGTGTGTGTGTGTGTGTGTGTGTGTGTGCGGTGGTGGTGGTGGTGGGGGGGGGGGGGGGGGGGGGGGGGGGGGGGGAGATACAGCCCCCGACCCCCACCCCCTGCCTTGCTAGTTACTAACAACACCATACTTATTATTATGATGATGTTGCATGTACCTTGGGCCAGCTGTTTGTATGCAACACCCCAGCAGCATGAATGATATATTACCAAATTGTACTCTCACAGCCCACTGCCGTCCTCACCAGCACCGCTAGTACCATGGTATTCCCCACAAGCAACACAGTTGTCCCTCAGGGCCCTTCTCCAGTTGCTATTATCGGAGGAGCAATTGGTGGAGCAGCTCTGATTGTAGTAACAGCTGTTGGAGTAATTTTCCTCTGCGCCATCTTCTGGAGACAGAAGCAGAATAAAGCTAAACCCTTGGGCCAAGGTAGGTCACTTTGAGATCCTCAGCATGCATGGGCATTATATTTAATTGGCTGCTCATGCAGTGACTAATTAGCTCTTTGGTGCTTGATATCATTCACTGAACATGGAATTAATGTCTGTATGCAAAATATTAATTTGCTGTCAAATGCAAAGTTGCTTTACAGTGTACCTTTTCAGTGATAGTGGTAGCTATATATATATGAGCACTCAACTACTAGCTAGACTATAATTATGGTAATTAGATTTTTACCAGCATGCTCCTCTTTTGGAACTTGCTGCAGACCTAACTAAACACGTGCAATGCCCAGATGGCATGAAGAAGCGAGTGGTCTTCGAACAAGGTTTGCAATGAATATCATATGGTTGCAGTTGCAGGTGTGCAAACACAACTCCATTTTTGTACACTTTGACCTTGCAGGCAACACAGATTCTATTCCCCAGACTGCTGTGGAATTCAACGCTGCAATTTCAGCTGATCAGCAAATTCCCTTGGAATACAACAAGGCTTACATAACAAATTCGGCCAATCATCAGCTTCCAACCAGGCCAAGACACCAACTCCAGTGGACCAAATTCCCTTGGAATACAATGAGGCTTACACAACAAATTTAGCTGATCAACAATTTCAACTGGAGTACAACAAGGCTTACACAACAAATTCAGATGAACATAATGACCTGGAATACTATGTGAATGCAGATGACAGTGAATATGAAACAGTTGATTATTATATATAATTAGAAATACATTCAGACATATCTATTTACACACATATTCATTGAATGGTTGAGGACCTTCTGGAAGAGCAAATGACTATACAGGCTAGCCCCAACACACGGCGTGCGCTGTGAAAGTAGGTGTGGTCATGAATATACGCTTTGATGCAATCATGTTTGTGATTGGTTTGTGTACACTCTTAGCCTCGTTCCCAGGCCCTAGCTTTTCATACTGCAAGTGAGGAATACACAGCTGGGCTGCCTGGGCAGGGGTTGGGAACGAGGCTGTTTTATCTCAAATTTGATACGACGTGGATATTGGTCCGGCAGGAAGTACATACTTTAAGTATAGGTACCGGAAACGCGTGCGTATCTAGAACCGGCCCTGGCCCTAATATACCCTAACCCATTGACCTACTTCCTGCCAGACCAATATCCACTTCGAATTTGATAATGCCACGTCTGTATGGATGCCTCACACCCAGTGATGCGGTTGAAATTGATGTCATTAATGCATTGCCAACTTCCTGATTAGTTTACTGGCACCTGAAGTAAGCCATAGTATGCTTGTCAGTAAACAGAATACTACAAGGGCACCAGCTAATCATGTAGCTAAGTTCAACTAGTACAATGCTGGCTTTCACTGCATGTATATAATCGTCTCGACTACCTTGACTTCACTAATTCTACTTTTTGGCTATACTTGTAGCTGTAGCTAATCCCTAATTTTGCTGCAGGGATGGAACTGATGACCATTGATATCATTGCCATCTTTGGCATGCTCACTGCCACAGCAGTCAGTAAGTCGGCACTAGCTACATGACTTTAATAACTGCATGTTCAGGAATATCTTAGAGCTGTAGACTGTGTATGTACAAAAATGTTACATACAAGCAGTTATATGCATGCTGACGAAGAGTAGTTAGAAACGTATTCATTGAGTGTTAATGTGCCAGCTTAGCAATTTGTATGGTGGTTAGCCGGTTAGACCTAGGACATTGACAGCAGTTACGTATTATAGGGTGTTTCCAATGTTGTGATCACACTCTGCATGGTAATAACATTTTGTACAAATAGGCAGGAATGAACAAATTCGCTTTTGTTGCATGCTTGACCATTCAGCATCAATGCGTGGTTGCAGTTGTGTATAATGGGAGAACATGTTCACATTTAGAGCTGGCAGCAGGTCAGACGTGTGGTGGCCTAGGAAATAACACTGTGGATTCAGTGCAAACAAGGATCGGATGCCGGGAGGTCTTGTACTGCTCGGGAGTCGGGATTGGGGTGGAGTGGAGGAGATTTGGAAGCAGAATCCTCCTTGGGAATGCAACTAACAGAATCGTCACAACCAGCAGTGTAAGTGTGCATGGCCCCATGCAATGCATACCAGGTGGCTGCATGTGTGTGCCAAGCTGTAACTCACATAGCTAGCATAATATGGATATAAGCGAGAAAGCTATCAAACAGCAGCTACATGGCCGGTCACGGGTGCACTGCATGCAAATGGTATACACGCTGATCGTATGCAGTTCAATCATGCATGCATGCATTATTGTTCTTGGAAATGTGTGCACCTAAGCAAATTTGTGAAGGATGGAAGCATGATGCCTGGCTATGCATGTAGCTACAGTCCATGGTATGCATCTATATTCTATATCACACCAGGAGCGCATGAGCCACCGAAGGCGGCGAAGGAGCATCGAACTCAGCATGCACTCCCTAGTCAAAGTGGTAGTCCTTCACACGTCGGTCCCAAAATTTACCTTATACGGCAAGAGGCCGCTATGTAAAAGTGTGGAAAACAAATTGGGCGTTTGTGCAGCTGTACAATTGAATGTGGATATTGTTATTGTGATACTTACAGGTTTTGGTCGATGGCAATAGGACGGAGCACTGTAGCACTGTCACCTTTGACCCAGTTGACCGGTTAACTGACAGCGGAGGATACACTTGTTTCACCTCTGGAGAGACAGCTGACAGCACCACCACTAACACAGTACTCTTCCTTGTACCTCCAGGTAGCTAGCTTGTTTGCAACATGACAGCTACTAGCTACAGCTAGTATCTATGCACATGCATGTGGCACAATTATGCAGTGATAAAGGTATAGCTTTGTCTGAGAAACTACTGTCAGCCTAATTATCAGGCCCTAGCTGCATGCTGGCAGTGTGCACAGTCAAGCTGAAGAATACACCAGGCAATCATCGAGGAAATGTTCATTCCCAGTCACCCAGCATGTGCAGTATCAAAGCTGGAGGCCGCAAGGTTAGCTTGTGCCACTGGGTGACCGTCCTGAACAAATTGGCATGTCTTGACTAAACTCTGCATCCACATAACGATGCACTCTGTTGTACGAAGAAATGCAATATAGCTGTGTTTATGTTTAACTAGCTAGCTACCGGTATGTATTTATGTGGTGTGTTTATTGCGTTATCCATGCAGAGCCAGTTGCAATAGACCCTCCTGTTCCAGACATGAACATCAGAGAGTTTCAAGTTGGACAGACTCTCACAGTGCCATGCAGCGTTTGCACATGCCAGGACATAGTGGCAGCTGAGCTCCTCAAGAATAGTCAGCTGATGTTTCCACAGCCAGTGGCAGTGGACCGTGTTAGCAGTGTGTGTAGCGTGCACCGTTTTGAGTTGGAGCTCTCCACCAATTCTGCTGGATCGTATGCTTGCAGTTTTAGCACTGCTAACACTAGTGTGTTCCAAGTCTTCACCATTATCGGTTAGTTGCAATATTTCATGCAGAATGAGTGCACAATTGAGTGGTAGCTAGCTACTGGCATGGAAGTTGTGGGTTCATTTCCTGTGTTACACAATTAGTGATCCAATGTTTGTCATTTAATTGGTGCTGTTTGCCAACACAGGTGTCCCACTTCCGCCTCCAAGAGACAACAGAACTGTAGACCAACAGGTGAGACCATGCACGCCTGGCACAATTTCATTAGCTACTCATCCAATTTCGCTGAAACCTTTTCCATATTTGGGGTCCGCGGGGAGAATCTGTCTACAAGGTGAATCATATGGCCAGGTCTAGAGATTGCAGTGACCGGGACCCAGTTAGTTACATCTTCTATTACTCTTGACCTTTTCTCTTGGAGAATCACTATTATTTCAGTCATCAAGAAGGGCTCTCGCAGCAACTTTGCACTTTATACTCCAGTCAAGGCTTTTAGTGTCATGCACTGTATCCGTGGGTGTGTATGTGTGGTCATTATTGTGCAATCATCATGACATTGTATGATGGTAAACTACCCCAGCATCATGATTGCTACTAAACTCAGAGAGATGAAATAAAATTATTACCAAATTGTACTCTCACAGCCCACTGCCATCCCCACCAGCACTGCTAGCACCATGGTATTCCCTACCAGCACCACAGTTGTCCCACAGGGCCCTTCTCCAGTTGCTATTATCGGAGGAGCAATTGGTGGAGCAGCTCTGATTGTAGTAACAGCAGTGGGAGTAAGCAGTTTCCTCTGCGCCATCCTTTGGAGACAGAAGCTGACTAAGGCTAAACCCTCGGGCCCAGGTAGGTCACTTTTGAGATCCTGGGCATATGCAAATTGGGCATTATATTGACTGCTCAGTGACTATATTATAGTCACTGAGCAGTCAATTCCTCTTTGGTGCTAGATATCCTCCACTGAAATTGCTAACATGAAATTCAATGCAAAATATTACTAAATTTGCTATCAAATGCAAACAGCCTTTACAGTGCGCCTATTCAGTTACAGTGGTAGCACAGACCACTGGCTAAACACCAGTGCATGCCCCTCTTTTGGAACTTGCTGTGGACCCAGCTACATGTACAATGCCCAGATGGCATGAAGAAGCGAGTGGTCTTCAAACAAAGTTTGCAATCAATATCATAAGGATATGGTTGCAGGACTGCAGGTGTGCAAACACAATTCCATTTTTGTTGATAATGTACACTTTAACCTTGCAGGCAACACAGATTCTATTCCCCAGACTGCTCTGGAATTCAGCACTACAAATTCAGCTGATCAGCAAATTCCCTTGGAACACAACAAGGCTTACACAGCAAATTCAGCCAATCATCAGCTTCCTCTGGAATCCAACCAGGCCAATACACCAACTCCAGTGGACCAAATTCCCCTGGAATACAATGAGGCTTACACCTCAAATGCAGCATATCAACAATTTCAACTGGATTACAACAAGGCTTACACAACAAATTCAGCCAATCATCAAGTTCCTCTGGAATCCAATACACCGAATTCAGTGGACCAAATTCCCCTGGAATACAATGAGGCTTACACAACAAATGCAGCTGATCAACAATTTCAACTGGAGTACAACAAGGCTTACAAAACAAATTCAGATGAACACATGTACAATGAGCTGGAATACTATGTGAACGCAAATGACAGTGAATATGAAATAGTGGATTATTAGCAATACAGCCTGTCTAGTACATGTCTGTATACACAATCTATACATTCGGTCAGTTTTAGTTGTGTTCCCAACACGCGGCGCGCGCTGTGAAAGTAGGTGTGGTCATGAATATACGCTTTGATGCAAACGCGTTTGTGATTGGTCAGTTTGAAATTTTAATTGGTGTTTTGTCAGTTTGTACTTGTAGTGTTGGCTAGCTAGCTAGTACTAGGTTCTCTAGCCAGGCAAACGTTATTTTTCTATCGAAAATCATGGCTTCCAGACCAAGGAAGGCTCCAACAGTTGATTCTTCTGCGCCATGGTTTGGGCGCCACCTGAGAAAGCGAACCGCGCCTGAGCTGAGGGGCTATGAGTTCTCTTATCCGAGAACGCTCAAAAAGTTCCAGTACGATGAGAACGGGCAGGACGTAAGGGTTTTAAACCCTGGCGTAAACTGGAAGGTTCTATCAGAGCTGAGGGCCACTTATAAGCTGCGCTTTGAGGAGGGGGTTGAACAGATCTTCTACAAACATATCGCCACCTTGCTGCCTACATCAAGGTAGGATGTACGTACATGTAGGTGGGGAGTTGATGTGGGAGCTACATGTATAGAGGTCAAGGTATCAACTACAAACTAGCAGTTGGGGGAGACTGGTCAGTGAGCAGTTTATCTGACATAACTTATCCACATAAAGGACCTTAGTCAGTGTGTGTTTTATCTCTGTCTACAGACAAAGCACCCAGCACAACCTTGTGCTTGATATCGATCCCCAAGTAGTCCGGAGCACTCGATCGCAGAAATCTTTCGGAAGAAAGCCAGTCAAAGATATACCACAGGCTGGATCACAGGGAGAGAAAGCTGTCCACACCTCAGAAAATGAGGGTGTGACCATGGAAACAACAGCGACTTCTCGAGAAACACGAAGTAAAAGGTCCAAAGGCCATCACAACCAAAAGGCAGATGATATTGCAACTGACTTCGAAGTTGCCATTAGCGATCTACACCCTAGTGTGGATGTCGGGCATCAGCAAAGCACTCAGTCTCACACTCGGAAGGACTCCGTTTTACACCCTATTGTGGATTTAACCAACACACCATATCAACGAAGCACTCGGTCTCACACCAAGAAAGACTCTATTCCAATGGGTAAGAGTGACGATCAGAACGCTGAACATGGACTGGCCACAGCCCCTCTGGCTACTGCAAAGGAAGTACCAATTTCCACTAATTGTGAGAGGGGGAACGGTCTTGGTGAAGAGCTGGGGGGAGGTGCCAAACCCCACCTACCTCAACCAATCAAACGTGCAACAAGAGCAAGAAAACAGAAGCGTGACAACAGCAGGGAGAGTGAGGAGAGGCGTGCACCCGAGAACGTGGTCAGTGATGGTGTGGGGAGCCGGTGTGAAGCATCCATTTCAGAGTGTAAGGATTCCTTGCCGTCAACAACAGTCAAGCGTTCAGCTAGAGCTCGTACTAGGAGACAGAAAGCTCAGCTGGGGAGTGACTCTGACACGTCTGGCGTTTGTCCCGAAACGGTTCCGTCTGCCCCACCAACGAAAAGAGTAACCAGGTCACGCACTCGTAAAGCACCAACTGCTGATGCCTTCGTTTCAGAGTGGGATTTAAGTCTTGTTGACACTGCTTCTCACCGTACGACTCGCTCTAGAACAAAGAGAGCTGTTCCCGAAGCTGAGATGATTGTGCCAGCCCACCAACATGCCTCAAGGGTGTCTGATGGGGTTGAGATCATCACGGAGGAAAGGAGTGGTCATGCCAAGACAAGCAGCGACACTGACTGTACTAAAGCAAGCAGTGAGGATGACCATACCGAGACAAGCTGTGAGGCTGACCGTACCAAGTCGAACAATGAGCCCCAAGATGGCGACTGTGGGTTATCCAACCCTACACTAGCGGAGGAAAGCCTCCATGTCCCAGGCCAACCTGGGATGCAGACACTGCCAGTCCCGGACTCCACTCCCAAACCACAAGAGACTTCCATGGACACAATAGATTCACCACACCCAGAACCGATCGAGGCAGCAGGTGTGAAAGACGGGAATTCACCTTGTCATACGTTGCCCGCCATCTCTTCATCTTCGGATATACATGTAGCAACAGAGGACTGCTCCTATGCTGCAGATACAGAGGATGAGTGTGTGCCCAGCAAGAGGCCACGAGCGTCGAAGCGTCTTCCCCTGAAACTGAAGAAGAGGAGGAAGAAGAGGAAGGCATCGACATCTACCAAGCGGAGGAAGGTGGAGATTGAGTCAGAGGCGAACATTTTGGATGCAGTGGACAATGATGACAAGGAGAGAACAGCCCAAGAGCAGCCCATAACAGGTATATTTATGTCTTGTGTGTGTGTGTGTGTGTGTGTGTGTGTGTGTGTGTATGTGTGTGTGTGTGTGTGTGTGTGTGTGTGTGTGTGTGTGTGTGTGTGTGTGTGTGTGTGTGTGTGTGTGTGTGTGTGTGTGTGTGTGTGTGTGTATCATTGTATGTGCATCGGGGTGTGTAGCAAGCTGTACAATCAAGTGCATTATTTTTTGCCTCTCACTGTTGCGACGTACATGTACATGTATCGTCTTTCAATCCCAGGCCTTCCCCACCACATTGCTTACAGTTAGCCTCATTCCCAGGCTCTCCCACACGCGAACAAATATTGAGAGACGCTACATGTACATATACATTGTAACAGTGAGATAAATTATCTGGAAAATAATGCACTTGATTGTTACCGCTTGCTCACACCCACATGCACATCCAATGTACATGTATACACTGCACATACACGTGCACACACACACACGAGACATGCGACGAAAAGCTGGGCGGGGCCTGAGAACAAGGCTAGCTTGCAGTATGTGTACATGTATTTGCACGTGGGAACAAGGCTAGCTACATGTATGGTGTGGTTTGAGTGGAATCTTGCAGCTGGTACTGGATTGGAAGGATCGGGATGGAACTAAGCTTCACCTTGAACGTTTAATCTACAGGTGACCACACTGAAGCTGGCTGCGTAGAAGCAGAGTCCTCAGCTAAATTGACTGAATCACTGTACGAATCTTGTGTTGAGGATGTGGACACCCCGAACTGTACCAGTGCCTGCCCCTCTGGAGCAGATGAGTTGTCGTCCCAGCTGAAAGTTTCTGCCAAGGCTTCCCGGATCCCAGCACCTACCAAGTCCGCTCACTCAAACAGTATTTCAACTCCTCAGACCTATAATACCAAGTCGAGGCCCGCCCTCTCCCCCGCCGACTCTTCCAGTGAGTGCACTGAACCAAACCCTACACTCCCCTCAACACCTCAGACCTACATCAAGTCAACGCCGGCACTCCCCTCAGCACCCCAGACTTACAACAAGTCGAGGCCTGGCTTCTCGCCCACTGTCCCTGCCCCTCAGACGAGCACGTGCACTAAATTAAGGCCTGCCCTTTCCTCAGCCACCACCATCCCTGCACCTCAGACGAGCACGTGCACTAAATCAAAGCCTGCTCTCTCCCCAGCCACCACCATCCCTGCACCTCAGACGAGCACGTTCACTAAATCAAGGCCTGCCATCCCTGTACCTCAGATGGGCACGCGCACTAAACTAAGGCCTGCCCTCACCCCCACATCTGTGCCGTACCTCACGGGAACCCCTAAGACGATTAAGATGCTTCAGGAGGAACACTGCACGCAAAACAGGAGCAACGTTGTCTCGTTCTCAGAGCTCATGGCCAGTAAAGGGTGAGACCAAATTGCAAATATGTATACATGTGCATGTAGACCACTGCAGGGAATTTCCCCAGACGTCACTAGCCTCATTCCCAGGCCCCTGCCCAGCTTTTCGTCACTTGCAGCTTTACCGTACTGCAAGCGACAGGAAGCTGGGTGGGGCCCTGGGAACGAGGCTAGACTGTCACAGTGAGGGAGGCTTCCCTCTGTGGTTACTGTAACCCGAGCACAAGGTTAGCCCGATGGGAACATGTAACTACTAGTTACTTGACGCCAGTACCGGCCACCACTTGTGTTTGATTACAGTCTGGAAAAACTGCCTGAACTGCAAGCACCAATTAACGCAGCCTAAGCATGCATGTACAAGGCTGATTTATCCCTGGTTTTAGTACATGTCAGGGTTTCATACAGAGGGGGGGGCGCCCTGGGATTTCCCCCCCCCAGGTGAAGTTTCCCCCCCCCAGAAAACAGAAGACAATAATATTATAAATTTAATATTAAACTGGTTGGACATGCAGCAGTATAAGCAGTGGCGGATCTTTTTATTTTCCTCCTTACTAACTTGCTGCCGCTATGTTGCAACTCCTGGCCTGGCCTCCTCAGCTCGCAATATCGTGCATTGCCTGAAACCAAACTGCTTGGGAACGAGACCACGATCTAGTATACCCCTCTGTGTACGTACGTATTACGTTTGTGAGCGAAATTTGAGCAAGGAAGAAGCTCATGGTGGCCCTGGCAGGCCTGGGACCTGCAATCCTCGTACATCTGGAACTTGCAGTGCAAAGCGCGAAGGTGCCACGAGAGCCCATCCTGAGAAGTGAAAAATGAAGGCGAAAAAAATTTCCGCGCTTCGCGCGGACTGATCAGCACTACACACCTCTATGCACTTCCTCCGGCAGCATTTAATATATGGTGCCCCCCTTTCATAAATCCTGTATCCGCCCCTGATAAGTTGTGAGGTAGGTAGTCTAATACATACCCAGATCTGAACATGTCAAAACATGTCAGTTGGTCACAACCCTGTGTATGATATGACGTGCCGAGGGAATGGGAGGGGGTGGGGCTTGCATGGGTTGCCATGTGTCCCCCCCCCAGCAAAAAATCCTGTATGAAACCCTGCATGTATAATCACAGTCAAGAGCACACAATGCATCATGCACGGTTTGTCAAACACTTTTACCTCCCTCACATTGTACATGTATTACCCTCATATCTCTCCTCTTACTCTTGTGTAGTCGCACTCCCCAGAGCCCGCAAGTTACCTCCACCGTTACCAAGACGTTCAAAAGCCCTGCCAAGCCTTCGATCCCTGCCAAGCCTTCTGCAATCCCTGTACCGGTAAGATCTCAACTGAGTGGTACAAAGCGACTACGATCGGTGTCCCTAGAGAAGCTCCCACGGTCCCTGGCAGCAAAGAGACCATCCAGGACTCGGACACCAGACTCCACCCACACGGAGAGCACAACATCATCCAGTGATGGGACAGAGAGTGAGTGTTGGATAATGGAACATAGACTCTTGCTGGGGAGGGTGAAATCCCAGTGCCCCCTCCCTTGTATGAAACACTGATATTACTTAATCAACAATGCCATACAAATATGCAATTTGCAAGTGTGAGTGAGACCGTTGCTGGACAGAATGTACGTTTTTAATTCGGATGAACACCATTACAGTACCTCGTGTGAAATTCCCGTTCAGGGTTTACTAGGCCTGTGCAGGTTTTGAGTACACCAACTCTCAGAGCCCCCCCCCCCCCTCACACTCACTGTCGCCCCACCCATTCCTCTAATGTTAGTTGATGTTTACAGGATTCTTTCGATCTCTCCCTGCCAAAGGCTCCTCTCCAGACTCAGTCGGGGGTGATATGGACTCCCAGGAATTTGTTCCCTCTCCCGACACCCCTTTTGTTCCTGCCCTCCACACCCCTGCCACACCCTCCCAGCTCAGAGAGGCCGAGAGTGCAGAAAGCTTCTTCACCTCTTCTTCCGCCTCCTCCTCTGAGAAAACTGACCAATACGGTGAGTAGGCCACACACACATGTGTTTGTGCATGTATACAATCCACATGTGTTTGTGCATGTACTGTATACAATCCGCATGTGTTTGGCCGTACCCAGTCCTACATTGTGCTTGTACAATGTACAAATACATTGTGGTTGCACTGTACGGCAGCATTAGGCACTTTCTGTTCCACGCTGAGCATGGTATCAATGCAGAAGGGGGGGGGGGGGGGGGGGGGGGGGCTACAATCTACATTGGTGTGAAGGTAGCCTCATTCCGCTTTTATTCTTTGACGTCGACCTCCTTCCCCCACGCACACAGACACAACTCCTTACTCTACTGATGGTGGAGACTCGCGGAACACCCACGCCTCTCCCTCCCGGCTCAGGCAGCCTGGCCTCCCTTCCAGTGGGAAGCCCACCTCCACTGGTGAGCTGAATGCACCATCGAGTATGCATGTACATGTACAGTGTGTAAGTGCATTGTGTGTCATATCACTTGCAGACACAGGAAACTCAAAGGAGAACAGGACAACTACCAAGGAAAAACTGTCTCTGTGGAGCATCTTGGAACAGGTGTGTGTCTACATACGTATCGTGTTTTGTATGAGAAGCGTCTTGGAATAGGTGCTGTGTGTCTACATACGTATCATGTGTTTCGTATGTGAATGTGAAGTGTCTTAATGGAACAGGTACTGTGTGTGTACATACAATGTACTATTGTGTCTTACATGTATTTTGTATGTGGTGCATGATGCGGCATCTTGGAACAGGTATGTGTCTGTATTTAGTGTGCGTACCTGTTTTCAAGTGCGCATGATTGCGTCATTGTCATTCTGCCACAATGACGATGATGTCGATATCACATGCGCTCTTGATCTTTTGCATGTGAATGTGTGGGTACTCCAAGCTATTGTTACCAATGAAATTTATCTCTCTCTCTCTCTCTATCTCGCTCTCAGCAAGAAGTCTCCAAGCTGACCTTCCATGCTCCCTCTGACCTGCCCGTCTCCTTCCTGCCTCACACCCCACTGAAGAAACAGGACACTTTAGATGTGAGTAACTATGGCAACGCACATGTAGCTAAGAAATTATTGAAGAGAGGGTATACCTTTATTATTCATGAGTGTATTGATCCCACCTTGGGCCCCGCCCATCATAACTGTGTGTGTACGTGTGCAGTAATCAGCCAGGGTATACATGCATATTTATTATTCATGAGTGTATTGATCCCACCTTGGGCCCCGCCCATCATAACTGTGTGTGTACGTGTGCAGTAATCAGCCAGGGTATACATGCATATTTATTATTCATGAGTGTATTGATCCCACCTTGGGCCCCGCCCATCATAACTGTGTGTGTACGTGTGCAGTAATCAGCCAGGGTATACATGCATATTTATTATTCATGAGTGTATTGATCCCACCTTGGGCCCCGCCCATCATAACTGTGTGTGCAGTAATCAGCCAATATGCATTGGTTTATAGGCTCTCGTGGATACATGACACATCCACACATCCACACACACACACACACACTCATACAAACACATCACGCACAAACACACACACCACACATTCACACACACACATTCACACACACCACACACACACACCACACAAACACACTCACACGCACACATACACTCTCTCAAACATGGTCAAACACACACACTCTCAAACACGCAGGAGCGCCTCATGAAACGGGTAGAGAAAGTCCAGCAGAAGAAAGAGGAGGTGGAGAAGAGGAAGAGGGAGCTGGAGGCAAAGAAACAACGCGACCTTCAAGACAAAATCAGGTCGGTTCATTACATCCTGTTCCTGAAAGACTGATCTGAAACCCACCCAACCTGATGAGTTACAGGGGTTACGGTACAATATGTCATGTTTCATCCTAAACATAAAGGCCTTCATGGTTGTGACCTCAACGTTTCATTTCCACCATTAGTTTGCTTGCTTGGTATACACATGTAGCATGTTTAGCATCCGTATAAGGTTCCCATGTTCCTTCTCCAGGAGGCGAGAAGAGCGTGCAAAGCGTGTTGCAGAGAACCAAGCGGTGAAACAGCGTGAGGAGGAGGAGAGGAAGCGCCGTGCGCAGGGCCAGTGGGTGCACGAGGAACAAGTGAAGAGGATCACACAAAAGAAGGCCAAGGAAATGGAGGAGAGGAACCGCAAACACAAGGAAGTATGTGGGGAGAAAGGGGAACCAATGTACTGTACAGTGTAGTCTCATTCCCAGACCCTGAGGGGTCTGGGTACGAGACTATGTACAATGTACCGTGTTGGGTGTAAGCCTTCAATTCAGCAAGGGGAAACATAGTCTCGGCCCCAGACCCAAACCAACCCCAGCGCAGATCGCTTCCAGTGATCTGCGCTGGGGTTGGTTTGGGTCTGGGGCCAAGACTAGGGGAAACAATTGTGCTCTATGGTGTGGTGTTGGTTATGGTGTATAAGCCTTCAATTCAGCAAAGGACAAGTATGGTCGGATGCAAGCCTCTCAATTCAGTAATGCAGTATGGTGAAGGTGGCCTTGTCCCCAGGCCCTCTCGAACTCCACTTAATCACTACATGTATACTTGACCTTTGAACCAAGTGCAGAATACCGTTTGTTTGTCCAGTTCAAAGGTCAATATGCATGATTAAGAAAGTGTAGCTGAAGGGCCTGGGGACAAGCTACAGTGTGGATCCTTGATGTATGTACACTGTAAACATAGTCGATAGATAGATAGATAGATAGATAGATTTTAATTTTAGACAGGAATGGCATTCCGCTCATCACTCAGCCCTATCCAACATCCGACATAACTGGATAGCAGCTTAAAGAGAAAAACTACAGTGTGCACAATATTTGTCTTCTGCATATACATGTACCAGTAATGATGTGAGCCTCTCTTCCCATCAACAGCGGATGCAGGCAGCGGAGGTGAGACGCAGGCAGGAAGACGAGATGAAGATGCGCCACCTCCAGCAGATGCAAGAAGACCGGAGGATGGCCGAGGAGCTGGCACGGAAGCGGCTGGAGCAAGAGGTGGGTTAGGTTTGTAAAACAGTCCACCTGAAGAACTTTCTTCACTCGCTAATTTCAGATGAGCTTTGGGACCAGGTGGGTAGCCATTCTAGAGGATATAACGTCGCATGTAGTGTAAATCACCGATTGTCAACCACCTTGTGAACTCATGCACAGTCATAACTGCTGTTTTGTGCTAGGTACCATCCAACGAGCTACAGTATACCAAGTTGTATCCACTTCACAAGCCCTTTGTCATCAATTGTCAACCACACGTATAGCTTCTCGGATACTTTCTGCCATTTCTCATTCCACTTCCACAGCGTATTGAATATTACTCTATTTATTGGTGACGCCCTCGTTTACAGTATTGCTGTGTAAGTTTGAAGTTTTGGGCAAGAACTATGACGGGGAGCATCGAAAACGTCTATTCTTGGTTAGTTTGACTATGCGCTTCCGTGCAGTGCCTATTGTCGGCCATCCCAAATTATTGACTGCTGATTGTCTGGCAGTGGTCGACGTTTGATACCAGTCGAGAAACAGTGGTTTACGCTTCTAGCTTGCCATTCATTTTTACCCCCTTTTGTGTCTTCTGGTTTTGGATCAATATTCATGAACGACCATGATGGCGATCATCATCACTGGTGTTATTGCACAACCGTGGAACATGACAATCATTCACTTTCTCTTTGCTCAAAGGAAGAGGAAAAACGACAAAGACGGCAGGAGAAGCATAAGCTAGAGAGAGAGCGACACCTCCAGCGGGAGCATGAGGCAGAGATGAAGAGGCTGCAGGAGGAGGAGGACCGGCAGCAAGCAGAGAAGCAGCAGCGCCGTCAGGAGGAGCTGAGGAAGATGCAGGACCAGGCCAGGAAGGAAGAGGAGAAGAAGAAGTTTGAGCAGCTGCTGACCGGCAGTGGTAGCAAGTTCGTGAAGCCTCTTGCCCCTCCCCCTTCCCAGCCTGCCTCAAATACCAACAAGTTTATCCAGGTACAGAAACTTCCTGCATCCAATACCCTACAAGCACTGGTGGGAATAATCACGCTGACATAACCCTCCAGCATACATGACATGTAGCAGCGTATGTGCAGGAGCATTTCAAGTTAAACTAAGGGTGCCCAGTAGAGCACTTACCCCATGTGCTGTCAGTTATGGATAGCTACATTTTAGCACATTAGAAGCATGCAGTGCCTTTAGGTACATGTATATAGGCCTTAGTCACCTCAAATTTGCCACATCAGTGCACGCAATGGTTGTATGAATGGACAACAGGTGCGGAAGGTTAGTTAATTGTTAACCTGGATCTACAGGCAAGTAATTAATGTGGCTATAATAGCTAGTCTCGTTCCCAGGCCTTCCGCACCTCCAGTTTTTGATCGCTTGCAGTTTTTGCATACTGCAAGCGATCAAAAATGGAGGTGTGGAAGGCCTGGTAACGAGCCTATATAATAGCCCTGTGGGTCATTATAGATGAGCATAGCCAATGCCAATTTAAGACTGCAAAATGAAACTTCCTTCTCCTTATTATTATCCAGCAGTGGAAACAGCTCAAAACCCAGGCTGGGGACTTCTTCTCCACTGTCACAAAGAGCAACCCCCCTCAAGGTCAGCAGATCTCACCAATACAAGAAGAAGGCTCTGTCCTCAATACTACATTTACCAAGGATACCACCTCCGAGTTCACTACTGATGCTGCTACCGGAGCCCCTGTTACACAATCATCAGCAACTCCAGTTCGCAGCTCAAAAACCGGCAAAACGCACACGCCTGTTTCGTCGTACCAGATGACTCCAGTTCAGGACGACCCTCTGCTGTATGATAACTATGACATTGGTAACCTCAACAGTGAGGATTCTACGGATGACGATGAGTGTCCGCGGAAGCAGATCCCTACCTGGGCTCAATCACAGTTCCTCAACACTTGGATACAGAGCCAGGAAGAAGAGATGGGACGAAACATGATTGACATAGCACGCCTCTTCCCACCTGAGGAGCTCCTGAGAGAACCGGATCTTGCCAGAATCTTTCGGAAGAAGCGCAAGCGTTTCTTTGATCGTACCAGTTCTGCACAATGGACTTCACCAATGCTGAAAAAGAGCAGAGCGGAGTGCTTGTGAACAATTTTAGATAATACTGTATGTTATGAACCAGCTTCCTTGTGTCAGCAGAATTTCACGTTTGTATTGTAACACACTATGTTCATTCATCTTGTAGTTTTTCCTAGTCTGTGTGACTACAACCTTTGGTGTAAAAAGATTTTTTTGGTTGACATTCACTGATGTCAGTACCCTTTTGGTACTAGTGTTAAGTGATCTCCGGCTCTTGGAAGAGAGCCTGAGACTACAACAAAGTATCGCAGAGAGGTTCAAGATGTGGGAGCAGCACATTGAGCACACGGTGCGAAGGAGCGGACCAGAATAGGCAAGTACTAGCCTCATACCCAGGCCCGACTGGCGGTCGGGCCTGGGTACGAGGCTAAGGCAAGTACTAACTTACATTAATTTTGTCACGACTACGGTGGGTCCACAGCAGCTCGAGTTTTCCCGAAGAAGCTGTCAGAGTTGTCAAAAATCGCTTTGATCACTGCAGTTTGTGAAACTTTTTCAACATGAATAATTATTGTCACGAAAGATTTTCAACATGAAAATATCCTGATATATGGTAAATTGGTTGCTATAGCTACGGGATTGAAGGCAGTTGGGAACACTGCATAAACTGCAGCTGTCTCCATTTGTTTTCCAAAGGCCTACACCAGTTTATGAAATGCACAATTGTACTGCATGCATATAATTATACAAGCAGAATATATGAAGGACAGCTGGGAATGAAGCTACAATTATGTGGCCTGTGTTACTGCAGTCCTAGCTATACTGCAATCAGTTGCTATAGCTAGCTACTAGGATTGTTAGGATTGTGGTTTGTACTACACAGTATTCTCGAAATTGAAAAAAAAAAGTCACACCATATAGCTCGCCAGAATCTGCATGGGCCTTTCATATGTGTGTGCACTGGCAGGTTATGCAGAACATCTTTTCCCATGAGAGTTGCACTCAGACAATCCATTTGATGAAACAACCTTCATTAGCGGGTCTAAAGATGTTACCCAGGTACATAGAAGGTGTCTATGCTCTCACACATTTCCTACTGAAGGATCAATTAGCTGCTTGCTAAGCATCAAAGACTTTGCGCCTTTGCACGATATACGGAGACAAGCCTCATCACAATACCCGATATAGGTATAGCTTGCAACATCCTTTGACATTTATGCTACTTGTAGTCGCTGTATTCATTGGTAAGTAAGTTGGCTATTTAAAGATCCAGCTAGCCTACTGACTAGACTATGAAGTTCTCTTGGGGATGGACCACTGGGTGACTGTGCTGTTGCCACTGCTTGTGGTGTACCTCCAGCTCTATGGAGCTTTGGGGAAGAAACCCAACATCATTATCTTCTTTGTGGATGATGTGAGTAGTGCTCAGTACAACGGAGCTAGCTACCTACCAATGTGTATCTAGCTATAATATTATGTGTATGTGGAACTTCAGCCATACTCATGGCAAGCATTGGAGCAAGCAAATTACACTATAATGCCTTGCACCCACAATCATGGATAGCTTGCTATGCCTGGCTAAACTAGAGGAGGCCAATAATAATTATTACGTTCATTTTCACAATACATGTAGCTGTACAACTCCAATGATATTAGCTATAGAGTAGCTAGCACAACTCCTCAATCCTGGCCTGTCTAAATTTCATGATGTTCCCTCTGATTTTAGCTTGGTTGGGGTGACCTCTCTGCCTATGGCCATCCAACCTCTTCCACCCCCAACATCCAAACAATGGCGGACGAGGGACTGCTCTTCACCCAGTTCTACACCTCCAGTCCTGTATGCAGTCCCTCAAGGTAGCTACGCGGTACTGTAGCTATGGTATATAGCTGCAGCTGGCGGCCAGTGTAGGTCATATTATTGCCCAGCAATGCATAGCTAGCTATATAGGTCAAGGTAGGGTTCGCAGTCCCTCAAGATAGCTGCCATGCAGCTGGTAGGCCACAACATTACCCATGCAGCATGCAGGTCAAGGTAGAGTTTGAAGGAGCACTGTTCTGTCAACAATATTCAAATGTTACTACACGTTGCACACATAAATGTCAGAAGTGTGTCCCACTAGCTAGCTACATGCAATTTCTGCAGCACACAGTTCATGCTTGCCTCCCACAGTGTGTTCCATTATATACTCTCGCATCTTATAGGTCTGCAATTATGACTGGGAGATACCAAGTCAGGTCAGGAATCTACCCAGGAGTCTTTGACCCGGATGATCTGGGAGGTCAGTGGATGAGTACCTATATATTTAGCTTGTAATACGTATACAGGTTGTGCAATTCAGATTATAGCAGCTGCCACACTGTTATAGCTAACTTTTTGAGCGATAAATGGACTTTGCGGCACTCATAAGCTCCTGATGGGTTTATCACAATAACTTTTCATGGATTAATTATTGTCATGCAGTCAATACCAGTATATGGACTGTAGCTGAACAGCTTGTACTTAGAGCATCTACTGTGTTGTTATAGTGTATCCGTTACATTGCATACATAATGCTCTGTAAACTGCTATCCCATAGGACTACCCTTGAATGAGACGACTATTGCCGAGGGTCTGAAAGACGTGGGATACAGCACGGGCATGGTGGGAAAATGGCACCTGGTGAGAACCACTTTGGGTTGCTAGGAAACACTTGACTGAATGTTGCAGCAACAATAGCCTATTCTCTCCCGTTCATACAATAAAGACAATGCCACTTTTTCTTGATGGTCTTCAAAAGGTGTACAGCTCAAGCCAGTGTATATATACACATTCACTTTTCTAGCATGAATGCCTTCAAAAGAATGTCCGCCATTATAATAGCTAGTTACTATGTGTTATGTGTAGTTGCACTGAGGTAATCTAGTATTGCAGTTACCATAGTGACAATGTTCTCCTTCCACTCAAGGGTGTTGGTCTTGATGGAATGTACCTTCCAAACAACCATGGATTTGACTACTACATGGTAAGCAAATGCATTTACCGTACGTAGTCAAATTTGCATGCACTGCATGGCTATTAAAGCTACAGTACTACTGTGTGCTATCAGATCTAGAGGCAATGTGAACAGCTTCCATGGACACCCACCTTAAACCAAGGTCTCCATGGCAACCACTGCAACATTTCAGGGGTGTTACAACTAACCAATTGAACCCAATTTTAACAGTATAACATCCCACTTACTGATCCTCACACCAGCTATACAATTGGAGAGATACATTCATGTAAACCCTTCATAGGAATTTTTTCTGAGCAAGCTACAGTACCTAGAAGTGACTATAGTACCAGTATAGTCAGATGCGCTTTTCAATGGAGTCCAGGGGAACAGCAGAGGAGTGGAGGCCAGTCAGCTTGTAGCACACAGGTTAAAGGTCTCAGTTGATCCTCATCTGCAAGATCACAGCTCATTAGATCTCCATTTTTCCCTTATAGGGTATTCCCTATACTCACGATGACTGCCCATGCTACACCTGCTTCTACCCAAATCAACCGTGCTATAATGACTGCAACCCAGGTACGTCCGATTTCTATTTGTGAATTGTACATGTATGCACGGCTACTTGCGTGTAAATATGGCTACTCTTGGGGTCATAATATTGGCACTGACACCCTCTGGCCTGTGGCCCTCGAGCTTGATACTAATATTTGACGTATAGCTTGCCCACACACTCATGCAATAACTAGCTTGTTGATATATGATGTAGTGTCAGTAATTTATAGTGGTATTGTGGTCAGTACCATTATATATACTGTACATGTATACCGTTGAACTTGTGCAGTATCGTGCACCAAGGTGCCTATTGCTCTAAGGCGTATTGTATTTGTTTGTATGCAGAATATGTACCATGCCCTATCTACGAGTGTAAGTACAGCAGTGCTAAGATTGTCCAGCAGCCAGCAGACCTGACCACGCTCTCAGCAAACCTCGTCAGTGCAGCCACCTCCTTCATCGAACATAAGACCTGTGAGTGCTGCATGCATGGTTAATCCTTCCCTGGATGCAGACATCTGTCCGTTCAGTATCCAAGCATTTACATGGCCAGCCACCTCCTTCATCAAACATAAGGCCTAAGAGTGCTGCATGCATGCATGGTTAAACATTCACTGGTATATGGGTATATGGGTCAGTCTGCATATCCCTTCACTGTTAAAGTTGTTACACGGAAAGCAATCCTTGAAGAATTCTTCCTCAACCTTTTGGTGAACACTAGCTAGTCACTACCGGTACTAGAATTTTGGCCATGTGTAACAATTAACTGCATGAGAGGTGTAAGGTGTTAGTGGATTATATCACTGAACTGCTGGGGAATTTTAAGAGTTACGTCTGGTCCTAGACTGGTATGTAGCTAAATGTCTATAGGGAGAGTGAGAATAAAGATCTGTGTGCACGCATGACAGTAGCTATACGATAATAATCATGCTATCATTCTTTACTTTCTTCCCTCAACATGCAGCAAGTGGGTCTCCTTTCTTTCTATACTATGCCTTCCAGCACATCCACTGCCCACAGTTTGCAGGCCAGCGTTTCAGAAACTCCAGCATTCGAGGGACATTTGGAGATTCACTGGTGGGTGATGACCACCACAGTAACATCAATTCATGCCAGAGATGCATGTGTTACAGTAGCTTACATGCATCTCTTGTAATTAATCCGCTGCTATCCTATATACTGATATTAAGCAAAATTATATTGCACAAGACTGTTGAAGTGTTGGATATCAGGATTTATTGCTACCCGTATTCCACAAGGCCAAAGGCCGAGTGGAAGGTTACCACTGACTTTAAAGAACTGACTCCTCTCCCATACAGCGTGAAATTGACTATGCAGTGGGTCAGGTCTTCAAAGCTCTGAAGAACACCCAAGCGTACAACAACACTTTTGTCTTCCTCACTGCAGACAATGGGTATGAGTTACACATTAATTTTTGTTTTTCCCTCACCATCCTCTTGTGCATGTGCATTCATAGCTCTGAGGGGCTATACTATAGCTACAATCTAGCGCTATGCACATTAGTACTCTATTCCACTTCCTCTAGGCCCGATCTGATGCAGGGAATTCGTGGAGGTAGTGCTGGCCCCCTACGGTGTGGAAAAGCCTCCACGTGGGAGGGGGGATTCAGGGAACCCGGCATTGCATGGTGGCCCAACAAGATCAGGCATGGGAGAACACACCAGGTCCGTGTCCAAAAGACAAGTACAGGCCATATCAGGAGCTTATGAGCGCTGCAAAGCGGCACGAAGGAGCGTCAAACTACCGTACTTGTTAGGGTTCCATCTTTCTCTGATTAGCTGTAGCACAAAAAGGCCTTATACGGGTTGGCTACAACTCGCACCTACTTTGTTAAGAAGCCTGTGAGGGCTCGCGGACGTGTGAAAACTAACTGTAGCAATCATCCGCAATCATCCACGCTAGCTTGCACAACACCTGCCCACCTACTTACGAGACATCAAGCGCAGCCATACACGTACACAGACCGCAAATGCATCTGTATAAGGAGTGTGATGTGCTGCACTCGAAGCATGATGGTTATGCTAGTTGGACGCTCCTTCCCGTTATGGGCTCCTGGCCATATGCCTTCCTTAATTGTCTGTTTATTGGGGTGGCTGGTGGCCTAGCGGCAAGGGCGCATTGAGCCACCGGAGACGGCTCGATGCGCCCTTGCTAGCGGTTAAGCATTCAACTACTAATCTAAAGGTTGCAGGTTCGAATCCCACCATTGCCATAGGAGAGATTTTCTTTCTCTCCTAGGAGTTGGCTCAGCTCTACCCTTAAAAATGAGTAGGTGTGTTCTTGAAGGTGTTTCACCTGATACCGCAACCTTCGGAGGGGATGTAAAGCCGTTGGTCCTGGGGTATACTGGCATTTCATGCTATTCCGGTTACCTCGTTAGCACTCAACATGGTGGTTTCTCATTAAAAAAAAAATCCTTCCTTCCTCCCCTCCCTCCCTTCCTTCCTCCCCTCCCTCCCTCCCTTCCTTCCTCATTCCCTCCCTCCCTCCCTCTCCTCTCCCTCTCCTCTCCCTCCCCTCCCTCCCCGCACATGCAGTTAGCATCTACCCTGGATCTCCTCCCAACCATCTTTAATCTAGTTGGAGCCAATGTTCCTAACAATTACACACTGGATGGTTATGACATGGCACCAATTCTCTTTGAGAAGGGACATGTAAGAACGGCTGTGCATAATTATTCAATACACAATGTCATGCTGTTATGTGTGCTGTGGTATCTGTACTAGAAAGCAAAATACTGTCTTGCTTGTGTCACTACTGAAGGCATAGTCTGAAAAAATAATACCAGATTAAGTTTCAGGCCTCATAACTCAGGCACTGTAGACCAATTAGCGATAATTATTATGATGACACACACGTACAGAGCAACAGGCAATGGTTTGCCTACTTCCCTGAAATGGCCAATGAGACCTACGGACCCTATGCTATCAGATGGAAGCAGTACAAGGCTCACTATTACACCCAGGGGTGAGAATCCACAGAGTGTTGACCCTTGATTCCCATTGGCTGTCTCTATTACTACTGCAGCAGCACTACTTGTTAGCCTCGTTCTTGTTACCCCATTCTTTCTGTTCTTCAGTTTGCGTCGACAATAATACACGGATGCGGAAGAGCGGCGAAGCACACCGCTCTTCCGCATCTGTCAACGTGAGAAAAGAAAAAACGGGGTAGGCCTGGAAACAAGGCTAACTTCTTGTAGCTATCCATTGCTACCACTACAAATTCAGATCTGAAATTGGATGGCAGTTTACTTCTGAATCAAAAATTCAAACCTTATTCTGTTTACACTGTAACCAAAGCACATGCACAAGATGTGTTGTTGCCATAGCAACAGATGCTATTGAAAGGTGCACAGGCACACATGGCCTGAAATCATCCCATATGCTGATTTTGACTCCCTTCCCCTCACCGGGCCTGTACTGCCCCAAGACTGCGTTTCCCTTTGCTATTTGGCTCCTCCCCCTCCCTCACATCCCTCCAATATGTATAGTGGTGCGTGTCCCGGCGACTACCCAGACCAGGTGTGCCGCTACAACACCTCCCTGGAGGCCCATGACCCCCCACTCCTCTACAACCTGCACACAGACCCAGGAGAGCTGAATGAGCTAGACTCAGATGAGTACGCCGACGTCCTCGAAACAATTGACCAGGTGAGGAAGTCTGTTCAAATAGATTTGCGATAATAGCTCTCAGAGTTATAAGAGCGGTAATAGCTCTCAGAGTTACAAGAGCTATAATATAATCAGTTGGTTCAATTGCCTTTCAAGATACAAATTCATGTTGTTTCCTTCTTGCAAAGTACCACTGAGTAGCTTCATTCCCAGGCTCTTCCCTTGCGACAAACAGTGGGCGGAGTTGTGGGAACGAGGCTACTACAATGTCATAATAGTTAGTCAGTGAAACGGAGGTTCATCCACTGTATTGTGGTACACTATCATATGGTCCATTCACATGATGAACAAGACTCTGCGGCAGCTGACAGCCAATGACCTGATCATGCATACATGACGTTGTATTTGTAGGATACTGCAAGGTTTCCATGGCGAATGGACAAACATACTAACGTGCACAAGTTGGCTTGTGTAGCTACAAAGTTCAGATGCAGTATTATATTATGTCTTTGGGTAGAACTGCTGGTTACCATGTCAACTCTCACTGCCAAAGTTTATGCCATTGTCACACAATGCCATAATGTATACGTACATGTAGGTAGCTGTGTCTTCGGTGCATGTACATGTAATAGTACAGTCTTGTTTCAAGGGGTCATCTACTGACATTGCTGCCTCTCATTCTCCTGACAGATCCGCAGTGACTTTCTGGACGATTTGGAGTGGGCGACTCCGCAGCTTCTCGTAGGGGACGATGACAGTGCACAGCCATGTGCAGACCCGGGTTGTGAGCCTTTCCCGTACTGCTGCCGCGTCAACATGCTCAATCACGACCAGACACCAGCATGGCTCTAGTTAGTGGAGAAATACCTTCCCTGTTAGAGATTGTCGACATCATTATCCGTCAACACTATTATAGGATTTCATGAGCAGAATACTCACCTCAAATATAGTAACAGTGTTTGTTATAAGCCTGGACAACATCAGGTCAATGAAACTGGGAAGGGAAATAAGCAAAGTTAGCAACTTCACAATAACAAGATCAGAATCATAAATCACAATTATAAATACTAAGTGCAGTGGACAATTTACAATCTTTCTGGCTAGTGATTTAAGTTGTGAAACTGTCAGTGAAATGGTTTTGGTTATTAAAGTTCTGTGGTTCACTCAACTGTGACCCAACCCGGAATGCTACAACCTGCTTCAGAAGGGCCAGTCCAAACCCAACCCACTGCCAGCCAAACGATGCGAAGGGTCACTTCCAACCCATAGCCTGCTACAGGAAGGAAGGGGCGACTTCCAACCCACAGGCTGCCACAGAAAGGGAGAGGATATTGCCCGTCCAAGTATTGTGTGCATGTATAGGAGTCTTCCTCCCCATGTGAAGGGTTCAGTTCTGAAACTACTCTGATGCCATGGTTCCTTGAATACTCTTAGAACCGACCCTTCACCTGCTTCACAGCGGGATGAGGGTCACTTGGGCAGCCAATGGTATAGCAAATGGTCTAGCTAACATTTCATCTTTGATATAACTTGTGACATGGAGCTGACGCTACCGTAAGTGCTCTATATTTGCACCACTCTAATTCTGCGTCTAAATTGACGAGTCCGAAACGAATTTTGCGTCAAACTTTATAAAATTTATCTTGTGACTATTCTATTATTGTGTCGTTTCGAGCGAAGCGTTCAGTGGATGGCTTGCATTGAGCGCGATTGTGGGTGTAAAAAGTGCAAACAGATGCTGTAGAAGGGTGGTGATGTCATCTGGCATGGTGGAGATGGTGGATCCTTCGAGTGCTGAGACAGGTGTGATTACGTCGGGGAGTACCAGCTGAGGCGGACACAATCAGGGTGCAACAACTGCATGAGTGCCGAACTGCTAATGTAGGCGAACGAAGGGGAAGTAGCTGAGCGAGCAAAGAGAGTGAAGCTATTTATGATGTTTGCTATGTGTAGCCCTCCGCTACTTGCAAAATCAATTTTTGTGATAGCATAATCCTTGTCAAATTTATCTGCTGTCTCACTCAGTAAATACGGCTTTTTGGTGAACTGAACTGCTCATTTTTGCACGGCTATACAGCGTATCTGTAAAAGCTTCCGTCATACCTTGCATCTTGTGACAGCGCACCTCCACCGCCAGAATCAAGTTGCTCACGCTCTTCGTACCAGAGATTTTTGGTTAGCAAAATTAAGTATACATTTCGCATGGCGCGCGCGCTAGTATCCTGTAACCTCAATCCATGTAAGACACACAGTATGTAGACTATAATAATACATGCACTCATAGAGATATATAGTCCCACAAATATTAATGACCTTACTTCAAAGTGCCTGGCTGGAAAGCTGAGGATGGTTACCGTACTTCTCGTTCTTCAAAGCAAACACGTCTGTCCCACAGAATGGTACCCACCAGGTACTCAATGAAGAGGATACAGCCGTACTCATCCTGAATCTCTGGCTGAAATGGGAAAAATGTGTAGAAATCAATGAATTGATACTTAAGCCAGTTTGTGCAGCTTCAGTGGAAGCATTGAGCACAGCATATCCTCAGGCCTATTAGGTGGGGTGTGGATCACTCCCACAGTTTCATACAGGATTTTCTGCTGGGGGTGGAGACTTTATGGGCAAGTAAACATGCTTCGCTGGGCCCCCCCCCCCCCCCCCCCCCCCCCCAGAATTCAAATCTGGTGAACGCGCACAGAATATGTAAGTGGAACTGCACTCCTGGTAAGCTAGTGCAAATGGTACAGAGTAGTGTGGGACTTATAGCTCAATTCTTGAACTATATATAGGTCCTCTTCTCCCTGGGCCCGGGGCCCAGGATTGGTTTCATCACTACGTATACTCACTGTAAATATTTGGATGCCTATTCCCACCGTATAGATGCAAAATGCACATTCACAATGCTGACTAGATTCCTGTCTAGCTAGCATGACTAGGGTGGTTAGCTCCGCAGGGTTTTATGAACTTCCTTGTTTACCTTTCCTGCACTCAGTCTCTCTCTTCACTACCCTTAGTCCAAATGCACTACTCACAGAGTCTCAAACCGAACAACAGGACTCCCAGCACTCTCAACACAGCAACAGGACTCCCAGCACTCTCAACACTCCCAACATGCAGGACTTCCAGCACTCTCATCACAGCAGCAGGACTCCCAGCACTCTCAACACAGCAACAGGACTCCCAGCACTCTCAACACAGCAACAGGACTCCCAGCACTCTCAACACAGCAACAGGACTCCCAGCACTCTCAACACTCCCAACATGCAGGACTCCCAGCACTCTCATCACAGCAGCAGGACTCCCAGCCAGCAACAAGGGTCTAACAGCTGAAGGGACTTTTCCTGCAAATTGAAACTAACTAACTGATTAATTAACAACCTCGTTCCTACAGACCCAACCCCGCAGTGTGGTGTCAGGGCCCCACCCAACTAGTTCATGGAATCGCATTCAGTTCGGAATCAACTACAAGTACGGCAACAGAGGGAGCGCTGATGGCAGCTACTAGAGGATCAAGGCCAACGGCATCAGAGACCGAAGGAAAACGACAGAGACGGAAACACGCTCATCATTCGACACAGTTTACGCGTGCACAGAGCGTTTCCCGCGGCTACCGCGGATTCCAACCAATCAAATTACAGCGTTACCGAGTCGGTCACGCGTTTCTGGCAGGCTGCAGAGGGTATATAAAGAGAGATCAGTTGTGTCCAAGCCATTCGGGTTAGGTTTAGCTCGGGTGAGGTAAAGGTGAGGAGAGCCCTCACCCTAACCTTACCCTAGCTGCATACCTTACACCGCAAGGGTAAGTTCAGGTATAGATAAGGGCGGGGTGGGAGCATTGGGGGTTGGTGAGTGGGGCTGGGAGCATGGGAGGTGGGGTTGAGAGCATGGGGGGTGGGGCTGGGAGCATGGGGGTTGGTGGGTGGGGCTGGGAGCATGGGGGGTGGGTGGGGCTGGGAGCATGGGGGGTGGGTGGGGCTGGGAGCATGGGGGTGGGGCTGGTGGGTAGGATTGGGAGCATGGGGTTGGTGGGTGGGGCTGGGAGCATGGGGGTGGGGCTGGTGGGTAGGGTTGGGAGCATGGGGGTTGGTGGGTGGGGCTGGGAGCATGCGGGGTGGTGGTGGGGGGTCATTGCTCGCTATACTGAGTGATGCTTTAACTGTTGCTTAAACATTAATTATTCCCAATTCACTTCAAGTTCACAACTTGTCCACACAATAATGACTACTATTACAAACAGTGCTGTCTCCACTTGAGAGTTCTGTGAATGAAAATGAAAGCAACAATGTTACGAGTTACTGCGGTAATACATCAGATATTGCAGATTTCTATGGAGGTAGATTAAGAACTCGAATGCAAGGAATACATGGGAATGACATGCACCCTTGAAATGAACAAATTCAGGACACTTGAACAACCTCACAGTGATTACTAGTAGGATACCTTGCTAATGTTAGTGTAGCCACTCCTTGTAAACAGCTTAAAGCAGCAGAAAGCATGCACACGGTATTAACCCCCAAATTATGGCATATAAATTCTTCTGGGTCTTTTCCAGGCTCATAGGTACTCACATGCAATATATTTCCCTAGAGGAAGTCTATAGAAGATCGAGGATGTTAGTCCATGATTGTGAAGGAGCCCATGAGCCAGTTGGAGGGAGCCTGTGTCTTCTGGTCAGGTTGCTGGCCACCCACAGACACATCCATCTCTCCAGGGAGGATCTCCCACTTGGTTGTGTACAGCTGCATCTGCTCACTAGTGATAGTGAACGTCAGCTAGGTGTGTGTGTGTGTCATGTGTGTATGTGTGTGTGTGTGTGTGTGTGCGTGTATGTGCATGTGTGTGTGTGTGCGTGTGCGTGCATGTGTGTGTGTGTGTGTGCATGTGTGTGTGTGTGTGTGTGTGTGTGTGTGTGCGTGTGGGGGGGTGGTGTGTGTGGGTGGGGGGTGTGTGGGTGGTGGGTGTATGTGTGTGTTGTGGGTGTATGTGTGTGTTGTGGGTGGGTGTGAGGACAAAGTGGGTAACAACTGGCAGCCATAATAATATTATATTGTTTGGGGATCTGGAATGTGACTACAATGCATATACGGAGATCCAGAATGGGACCGTACAGTACATATATGAACTTACGCCCATAGTTTTCCCAGCTGCTATGGCTACTCTCTGTACCCCCACCAGCTGGCGGATGGGGCAAAGGAGACAGACTTCCAAGACATGTACACCTGCGCCACCTGCAACAACAAGACCACCACATGTTCAGCCTCACTCCCAAGTCACATGGTCTGGGAAAAGACCACCCATGCACGCATGAATGTTTTGTGGATCCAATTTCTCTTTCCTGCATTCACAGATAACCTCGGTACATCACTTCAGACAAGATTGAATAATAGATGCAGCTGCTTCAGATTGACAGGCTAGGTCACCTACCTCATCCCCATCCATGCTGCCTGTGTTGCTAACGGAAACATTCACTGTGACATTGTCCCCTGCCTTGATGGAGGAGGGAGAGATACTCAGAGCAGAGTACTGGAACTCAGAGTACGAGCTGGTGTGTGTGTGTGTGTGTGTGTGTGTGTGTGTGTGTGTGTGTGTGTGTGTGTGTGTGTGTGTGTGTGTGTTGTTTGTGTGTATGTGTGTTGCCATGTATGTTGTGTGTGTAGCAAAATGGTTGGGGGGGGGGGGGGGGGGGGGGGGGGGGGGGGAAGAGGGAGAAGGAAGGAGGGAGGGAACAGGTGGAGAAGGGGGGAAAGGGAAGAGGGAGAAAATGTAAGGAACAGGAGAGGAAGGAGAAGTGGGGGAGAGGGGAGAGGATTAATGGGGGGGGGGGAGAGAGAATAGGAGATGGGAGAGGAAGGGAGGTGGGGGCAGGGAAGGGGAAAATGGAGCCAGCGTTCGTAGTTAACATCTTACTTTAGCAGTCCATCCATGGCTATGAATTCTTTTTTGACATGAAAGAGAAAAAATGAATCGCTACTGCTAGGCATGCTAGGGCCAAGGTAATGAAGGTGGTGTGTGCAGAGCTAATACATACAGGCCATATCCAAATGGGTAGAGTGGTTCTCCCTGGAAATATCGGTACGTTCTGTTCACCATGGTGTAGTTGGTGATATCTGGAACCTGGAGTAGGAGAGAGGGGGAGGGGTTTACACGAGTACGTGTGTGGGTGTGTACGTGAATGTGTGCATGTATGTGTATTCGTGTGATTGTTTTACTTGCAGTTAATCAGGTTGTAGTTACTATCATTGAAGAAAACATAACAAGATAAAGGCAGCCTCTTTTCAGTTAAGCTATATATTTGCATGTTATATAACTACTCATGTGACCCTCAACGAATCAGACGCCTCAGAATCGATCACGTGATTGAACAATAAATTGCACAATGCACACTTTAGCATGCATTATCTGGATAATGCACAATTTTCAAAGATCAGAGTG
The DNA here is from genome assembly GCA_963931865.1 of Axinella damicornis. Classification (NCBI taxonomy): domain Eukaryota; kingdom Metazoa; phylum Porifera; class Demospongiae; order Axinellida; family Axinellidae; genus Axinella; species Axinella damicornis. The sequence continues at coordinate 2,616,977 of OZ007508.1, read as the reverse complement.
CGCATTTGTACGTATGTGTGTGACGGGGTCAGATCTAGAAAGCGAAGTAGGAGCTACATATAGCTACCGCTGGCATGCTCCAATTCCATTCTGTAAAGAGAATGTTGGGATTGGGAACCAGACTCCCCTCACCTGGTCGAGGCTGGCTGGCCACGTGTTGGGCAGCCTCCCAGCAGGATTGTACTTGCCAGTCAACACCATGGCCAGTGCACTGCCGGCACTCTGGGCTGGAAAGAAGCTCTGAAGAATAGCCGTCACGTTGTCGTTCTCCTTTGCCCAGGAGATGTCCAGTGGGCCTCCACTGTACACCACCAGCATCGTGGGACCTGCCGGTCATAACAGGACAAAACCGTTACATCATATCTAGTACATTTCATTGGATGGCAGCAGTTTATATAGGAGCATATTCCACTTCACTAGTTATGTAATCTCAAGCGATTGTTGTACTTATGCACATGTACCATGCCCCTTCAGAACATATTTGCCCAAACTCTCCTCCTATGATATGGTTTTACCCCATCCACAAAGGAGATACATGTATGGGCACCTATCCTAGCTCCTCTGGGTCACGGTCTATTGCACACTGCATGAACAGTTGTGTAACGGATACACCATTATCCCTAGCTACATCATAGCCATTACACAGATGTCACACCGTATGTGATGATATCATGATGACATCATTAGAATAATATGATATCATGTGACATTCTTAGAAACTCACTATAGCCAGCAGCGCTCACTGTATCCTTCAGCAACTGTAGCTGGTTGCCGGGAGATTGATGTCTGCACGATCGTTACCCTCAGACTCAATGACATTCCCTGTGTGTAGTGTGTGTGTGTGTGTGTGTGTGTGTGTGTGTGTGTGTGTGTGTGTGTGTGTGTGTGTGTGTGTGTGTGTGTGTGTGTGTGTGTGTGTGTGTGTGTGTGTGTGTGTGTGTGTGTGTGTGTGTGTAGCGTGTGTGTAGCGTTTGTGTATGCATGTGTGTATGCATGTGTGTATATGTAGCTGGATGAGATCAAGCATAGACTACAGCTCCTCCCAAGTGCAAGTGCTGTAGGTATTACACAAGCACGTGCAAATCACAGTACCTGTCCCCAGGCACACAATGGCCAGGTCAACATTGCCACATGAGCTCTTGATGGCACCGCTGTTGTAGTTGCTGATCATGAGGAATGTGGAGGGAAGAGGAGGGAGGGGGGGGGGGGGGGGGGGGGGGGGGGGGGGGGAGGGGGTGAGAAGAGGAGATGCAGAGGAGAAGTGAGGGAGGTGAGGAGAACACAGAATACCACGCGTTTGAAAGCGCCTCACTTGCACTTCGGACCATCGTCGCACCCAGCAGCCGACTGAATGCTTCCAACCAGGCCCATGATCCCCTTCAGAGGGGTCACAACATACTCCTCCTGTGTGTGTGTGTGTGTGTGTGTGTGTGTGTGATGTTACATGTATTACACAAGGCCTTCTGCTTAATTGGGAAAGTATTACACATACGTATCTCACCATGTTGCCTCCCAGCTGCAGGTGGGTAATGAACCCTGGCCAGTTGACGAAAGCACTAGAGCTAACAAGTTGCCTCTGCGCAATATCAGTGCTGGGCAAAGCCCTGGCAGAGCTGATAGAACCACTGACAGTGTTCTCACTGCACCATTTTCGTGTGTGGTTGCTACATACTAAAGCTGGAAGTGACCAATCAGCAGCACCCATTCATGCAGTCACGCCTTGACAACAGGCATAGAAACTATGAGTGTTCTAACCAAACACAGGAGTACAACGTCAGTCTACCTCACAAGCCTGCCATTAAAGGCGGCCAATGTCAACTGACCCTAACTGCCCTTGCCAACCCAATACAAGAAATGAGCAAATTGTGTGCTGTGTAAACTCATGAAATGTGCAGTTCAGCTCGCACCTGCCAAAAATTCTCCTCTTGGGGAAATACGGTGGAAGTATGAGAAGTAGTGAGAGAATTCAGCAGGAGAGATATGCCACTCTGAATCTGATAGGCTCATACATGTACCACACCAAGAGTGTATGAACACATCATCGCCATCGCCACAATGATGATGATGTCATCATGCGCTCTTGACCACACTATATGCATGCTCCCTCACCATGACGACGGGAGAGTAGTCACCAAAGAGGAGGGAGGGGGTATCGATGAAGGGACCCACCACCTGCCAGGAGAATAAGATACAGGAAACTAGCATAAAATTATGTGACCGGATTTTGTGAATTGAATGATACATGTAGGTTCTGGTTTATAAATGCGATGACGCAGTAGTGTGCACAATCTAAGTATTAATTGCTATTTGGATTGTACAGAATTTACGGAAATGGCAATGCATGTAAGTATCTCCAGAATGGACAGACGTCTAACGTGGTTTGGTATTAGTTGAAGGTTTATTCTTGTATCACACCTTCATTCTTACTATTCATTGTGGAAATATGAGATTTTGAAAACCATTAAAAAAAAAAGGAAAAATGCGCAAAGTAGTCCCTTTCCTTAAAATTACGGAAACAAAGTGATTTGATCCATGCAACATGCACGTGCTAGCTGGCTTACACAGACAGACATGGTGCTGTTGTTGATGGGTAGCCCTTTTCCTTCTTTTTGCTTGCTGTTCTTCAGCAGAACAATGCTCTCTAGTGCTGCCTGCAAGGACAGATCCCTGTGCTCCTGGCTCTGGACATAGTCTGACACCTTCAACCTGAGAGAGGTCAGGGGTCAGAGGTCAGAGGTCAGAGGTCACGGTTAGCCATCATATAACTACACAAGGAACATTCAAGTAGTCATGAAGTCTCAAGCTATACATGGGTTGCCAGGGCGATATAAGATGTTCAAAATTTGAAACCGCACAGTCATGCAGCTTCATAATATATAAGTATATGGTCCATTCTGTACAGTTTGATTACGTACTTGATAATAATATTATCAGTCATGCTATTTCTGGTGAGGAATTCGTATCACTGACTTGGTGTAGGGGTTCATTTCTGGAGGATCGAACTCTCCCAGTTTCATGCGCACCATAAACAAGCGACTCACAGCATCTTTCACCGTGTCAGTGGATACTAATCCCTGAGAGGGAGGGAGGGAGGGAGGGAGGGAGGGAGGGAGGGAGGGAGGGAGGGAGGGAGGGAGGGAGGGAGGAGGGGAGGGAGGGAGGGGGGAGGGAGGGAAGATGTAGATGTATAAGATGTAGTTTTCAATGACAGCATCGACATCTATTTGGGAAGGAATTTATTCATGTGATTGCTATGTGGCAGTTGTTACCATAGCAACCGCATCTCCTGTATGGCTCAGGATGTTATCCATACTGTTGCCATCTTCCAGGCAGGTGCCAGCATTGACTATTGCGGCTGCTGTCTGTGGAACCGTGGAGGTGTAATGGTGTGCAGTCATTATGTTCTCTGGGAGATGGGGGAGGAGCAAAAGGGGGGAGGGAGAGGCATATGCACGAAGGAGGAAGGTGGAGGGGATGGGAAAGAGGGAGGGAGGTAGGGTGGAAGGAAGGAAGGAAGGAGGGAGGGAGGGAAGGAGGGAGAGGCAGGAAGGAGGGAGAGGGAGGGGAGGAAGTAAGAAATGTATGAGTCTTATCACAGTCACACATACGTACACACACATCAAATCCATACACCCTTACACACAGCCACACCACACACGTACACGCATACACCACACAACTACACACACAACACACAGACACACAGACACACACACATGCATATTATGATGTGCACTTGTGCAATCTCACATAATACAAGCGCACATCTTCCCCACACACATATACACCACGTAAATGCATGCACACATACCAAGAGCCCCTTGATCACTGACAACGTAGCCTGTGAAAGAGCACAACCAACTTCACCAACAGAACAAAGGAACAACTCTGTCCACACATCAGTGTATGCAGCACAACATTTGGCCACCCAATCTCCCGTCTTTGATCACTTGCAGTATGGGGAGTTTTGTGCTGCAAGCAATCACAAACTGCATGGAATGAGTGAATGGGAATGAGGCTAAGCCTGCATGGGAATGAGGCCAAGCCTGCAAGGGAGTGAGGCCAAGCCTGCATGGGAGTGAGGCTAAGCCTGCATGGGAATGAGGCCAAGCCTGCAAGGGAATGAGGCCAAGCCTGCAAGGGAGTGAGGCCAAGCCTGATGGGAATGAGGCTAAGCCTGCAATGGAAAGAGGCTAAGCCTGCAAGGGAATGAGGCCAAGCCTGCATGGGAATGAGGCCAAGCCTGCAAGGGAATGAGGCCAAGCCTGCATGGGAATGAGGCCAAGCCTGCAAGGGAATGAGGCCAAGCCTGCATGGGAATGAGGCCAAGCCTGCAAGGGAATGAGGCCAAGCCTGCATGGGAATGAGGCTAAGGCTGCATGGGAATGAGGCCAAGCCTGCAAGGGAATGAGGCCAAGCCTGCAAGGGAATGAGGCCAAGCCTGCAAGGGAATGAGGCTAAGCCTGCATGGGAATGAGGCCAAGCCTGCATGGGAATGAGGCTAAGCCTGCATGGGAATGAGGCCAAGCCTGCATGGGAATGAGGCCAAGCCTGCAAGGGAATGAGGCCAAGCCTGCAAGGGAATGAGGCTAAGCCTGCATGGGAATGAGGCTAAGCCTGCATGGGAATGAGGCCAAGCCTGCATGGGAATGAGGCCAAGCCTGCATGGGAATGAGGCTAAGCCTGGAATGGAATGAGGCCAAGCCTGCAAGGGAGTGAGGCTAAGCCTGCATGGGAATGAGGTTTAAGCTGGCATTGGAACAAGGGTGTACAAAAGTATTGCATATGGTCTCAGGAGCCCATAAGCACTGCTCATGGTGTCTAGGCTCCTGGTGTGGTACAGTGCCCACCTTGGAAGCCCCAATCGTCCCCGCAAGTATATGGTACAGTGCCCACCTTGGAAGCCCCACTCGTCCCTGAGTATATCCGTGAGTAGCTCCTTGTTGGCGCAGGCAGGGATGCCGTTGATGCTGTTGTAGCTGCACATGAGGCTCCAGGACCCAGCCTCCACACACGCCTTAAACTGGGGGAGGAAGGTCATGCGCCAGTCTTGATCTGATACCTGAGGTGTACGTGTGTGTGTGTGTGTGTACATGAGTGATGCATGTGTGCGCATGTGTAATGTATGTGTGTGCACACATGGGTGTATGTGTGTGTGTGTGTGTGTGTGTGGTGTGTGTGGTGTGTGTGTATGTGTGTGTGTGTGTGCATGTGTGCGGTGTGTGTGTGTGGTGTGTGTGTGGTGTGTGTGGCTTGTGCACATGTGTGAGGGAGCAACAATTATCAAGGTTTGACAGTATTGCAATTAGCTAGATATATACCAAAATGTCTGCATGTGAAGAACTATGTGATGAACTTATAACACTTCACATGAATGAGTGACCTTGGAATCGAACGAGAATCTTGATACAGGGATGTTCTCTGGGCCACCGTGCACATCGAAATGCTTACACCCGGCGTTAGCTTCCACGTAGCGGGGATTGTCTGCAGGCAGGACATTCATATGTAACAGTGCACCTACTGGGCAATGCACAAACACAAGTATGTGCATACCTCCCTGTAATCCGGTTACATATGCTTTGGCCAGATAGCCAGACAGCCAAGGATCTTCACCATAAGTTTCCTGGTAATTAATGAAAGGGAGGGATCGAGAGAGGGAGAGAGGGAGGGAGGGAGGGAGGGAGGGAGGGAGGGAGGGAGGGAGGGAGGGAGGGAGGGAGGGAGGGAGGGAGGGAGGGAGGGAGGGAGGAAGAGGGAAGGATGGAAGGAAGAGGGAAGGAGGGAGGAAGGAAGGAAAATTAAGTTGAGGGCACTTGAAGGTGGAGAATACATCATCTTGGATGCACTATAAAACTAACCTGGTTTCGTCCCCATCTTGGGTCTCTCAGGATGTTGAGTACCGGACTCCAGCAGCTCAGGCCAGTGTGGAAGCCATAGTTGCCACTGGCAGTGTAGTTGTTGTTCTAGATGAAGAGGAGGGGAGAGCAGGGAGGAGGGGAGAGCAGGGAGCGGGAGCAGGGATGAGGGAGAGCGGGGAGGAGGGGAGAGCAGGGAAGAGGGGAGAGTGGGGAGGAGGGGAGAGTGGGGAGGAGGGGAGAGCGGGGAGGAGGGAAAGGTGGAGGAGGGGAGAACAGGGAGGGGGGAGAGTTGGGAGGGGGAGACGGAGGTGGAGTAAAGAGGGAGACGGGAGTGACGAGGAGAGGAGGAGGAGGAGAGTACGTGGTAAGTGTTTGCTATAGGTTACAAGTTACTATTGATACCTTTGATCTGACTTCATCACTGGTTGCCCTAGCAACCTTATACACCATGTCATAGTTAAAGGTTGCACTCTGTAAAGAAGAGATGTAATTGGTCAACCACAGTCCATGACGTAAAGATGAATTGAGTCAGCACATTCCATAGCATTGCACTCACCATCCCAATGGACTGGGGGAAGGACGTAGCGGGACCTGCATTCACATCCCCACTAAGGCACTCTGTTCCCCACTGGTACGGGTTGATGCCGAGCCGGGAGATGGCTGGAGCAGGTCCTGTGTGAGAGAGTGTGTTGGGAGAGAAATGAAGGGTGGTCAGGGTTCTGTCTGCCATCACCATGAGATACATTTTTGCTACTTATGTGTGGGAGTTATATGACTTGTGTACATAATGCAAGTGTGACTGTGTGTGTATGCATGTGTGCGAGTGTGTGACTGTGTGTGTGTATGCATGTGTGTGAGTGTGTGACTGCGTGTGTGTATGCATGTGCGTAAGTGTGTGATGACTAGCTGTGTGTGTGTATGCATGTGTGAGTGTGTGACTGTGCATGTGTGACTGTGTGTGTATGCATGTGTGACTGTGTGTGTGTATGCATGTGTGACTGTGTGTGTATGCATGTGTGAGTGTGTGACTGTGCGTGTGTGACGTGTGTGTATGTATCAAAGAGCAGGAGTACAGGGGAGATGCATGCGTGTGCACACCATTCTTGGAAGCTCCTCCACGTGCAATCTGCAGGACCATCTCGTCCAGTGTGAGTCTCCCGACCAGGTCCTAGAGGGACATAAGAGCATGACAGAGAGGCAACTACCAAACCTACCCAAGTGCGGATCATGCACTTCCAGTATCAGGATCACTTCCAGTTTCACGCGTGACACTGGAAGTGGACCGCACTCGGGTAGATTTGGGTCTGCGCTATAGAGCAACTATCGTGCAAATCAATTCATTACTATACTCCCCCCCCCCCCCCCCCCCCCCCCCCCCCCCACCCCCCCCCCAAATTAAAAGTAAACCCTTAGTGGATACCTGACCTTAAATGAAATAGCATTGTATTTTGTAGTGTGTTGCTTAGCAACCAAAAATACATGTATGGCGCAAAGCAAGAATGGGTGGAGGTGATAATGGGGGTACAGACAGTTGCATTCCCCACATGTAACAGCATTCCCATGCACTTTCCACCCAGGAATTGCAACCATATTTAGAAAGGTGGAGTGGACGTTTAAGCCTCTAGGGGCTACCTCTATAATTAATTATTTTGATTGACAATACTGATGATTCCAGACACTGAACAATCATGAGTCCAGACACTAGAAGAAACATTTCAGAGAGTGCTGTTTGAATGGCAACTTAAGAGTTGGTCATTGCTAGCATCGTTCGACTAGACCTCGGCCCTCGAGTAGGAGAGAGGCTGGGAATTAATGAGGCTAGGTTATCACCACGGTAGATACGTGCATTGGAGCTTAACAGTAGGTACGCTGCATACCACTCACGATGCAATGCAGAAATGAAACATTAAGTGCACGAGGATGCTCAGATCTGTTCAGCAACCTTTACCTCTGCACATCACCTTAACAGCACATGGTATGTCACATGACTTGCCACCAACTCTCCCTGACTGACCTCCACAATATTATGCTGGCATTGCACTGATGTATTGTGCTACAAAGTATAGCAATTGTGATGTATACAATACATATAATACGCTGATATACTATACAATGTGGTATAAAATATTAATGTAGCGAATGTGAGGGCCATGAATTAAGTGCCGCATCTGGAGATACAATACTGTCCAGAAATCCGCTCCCTTACCTTATTCTCTGAGGGATCGACATCAATTATTACCCCTTGCGCATGGGTAGAGTGATCGATTTGTCTGTCAGTCAGTCTGCATGTCCGTCCAAGCGGTTTGAGCAGTGAAGGCCTTGTTGAAGGCTTATTTCAGGATAGAAGTGTCAGAATTCAGAGTCTACATAACTCACAGACCAGAGATCTAATCGAGAGGCTGAGAAAAGCTGCGTGAAAGTCGTGCTTCTAATTTATACAACTTGACCACACCCTATTTCTAACATTACTACCACAACTTGCGGTATCTCATTCTGCATGCTGACATCGCTGTAAATCGTGGCCTAGCTAGCTCATCGTGCATGCCGTAGGAATAATTGGTGGTAGGCCTATAGCTGTCAAGTCAAATTTGCGCACGGGGTACATGCTCTGCTGAGCACCTCTAGTTTGAAGTGGTTATTGGTCCGGCAGGAAGTAGCTAGGGCGATATCGGGTTATGCCTATACCTAAAGTATGTACTTCCTGCTGGACCAATATCCATGTCGTAATTAGATCCAGGCTAAAAGCATAGATAATAGAGCGTAAAAAAAAGTTAGCTAATCGGTACAGTAACAGTCAAACTCTGCACAGTCAGTGGTTGCAGCTGCAGGTCAAGATCTCAATTGTGATCATGGATCCAGGATGGGGACTAGCACACCCACTTGCTAGACTTACAGCTGCTCATTCTTCACTACAAACAATCCCAAGATCTTGGACAGACTAATTGCAGCATGCGGTGTTTGACGGCAACAATTTTAGCCCGGGCCCATGAGGAGCTAGAAGCTATAGAAATATGCTATCGCTCGCTCGCTTACTTTCACTCTCTCGTCAAAGGGAAGCGAGGTGTTCCTGAAGGGATAGTCCGCCTCTGCTCGACCCAGGGCCACCAGGAGAACGCAAATCACAGCGAGACTCATACTTTTGTCCTTCTCGATCTCACAGTCAGCACGAACTTTCATTAATTGCTGTGTCAGGCAATAGTGTGTGCATGTGCTTATATGGCCTGCATGTTGGCAAGGTTATAATCATTTCTGCATGCATTCATGCATGTAATATTATTGTCTGATGTAAAATGAAAGCTTAAACATGCATGACATTGTGCTGTGAATCTAAAATTATTATATGGATGTCTCAATCCCCACAGGCTATGCAATTTTTGTTTACAAACATAAGTACAGCAGTCACATGGCATATGGAAGTTTTTAAAAAATTTATAAAGGCAACATGATACATGATAAATGACCCCACCTCCAGGCCTGCACAAGTGTATGCGCAGACCAAGATTAAGCACTTAGGTCATGGTTTTGAAGTCGGGTGCTTTGTTGGAACACATACTTTATGTCTACAGAGAACACAATCAAAAATCAAGAAGTGTAGGGTAGGAAGGGGGTTCAAGTCATTCAGCTAGGAGCTATGGCTTGGGCAGCATCCCTGACAGTTTGCAGATGATGGACAGCATGATCTCATCGGTCCCTGCTCCGATGGAGAGCAGCCGCAAGTCTCGGTACATCCGACTGACCTCCACCTCGTCCGTGTACCCCATTCCACCCCAATACTGAAGACACGAGTCTGAGAGTTCTCGTGCAAGACGGCCTGCTTTGAGCTTCGCCATTGATGCCAGCTTTGTCACGTTGTGGCCCTTGAGGTACAAGCCTGCATGGGCAGAGGGGAGTGTGTGTGTGTGAGTGTGTGTGTGTGTGTATGTGTGTGTGTGTGTGCATGTGTGTGTGTGTTGTGTGTGTGTGTGTGTGTTGTGTGTGTGTGTGTGTGTGTGTGTGTGTGCGCGCCATGCGTTATGTGTGTGCGCGCCATGCGTTATGTGCATGTGTGTGTATGTGTGTGAAAGAGTGTGTGAACATGTGTGTGTGTGTGAATGTGTGTGTGTTGTGAGTGTGAGTGCAGTGTGTGTGTGTGTGTTGTGTGTGTGTGTGTGTTGTGTGAGTGCAGTGTGTGTGTGTGTTGTGTGTGTGTGTGTGTGTGTGTGTGTGTGTGTGTGTGTGTGTGTGTGTGTGTGTGTTGTGTGTGTGTGTGTGTGTGTGTGTGTGTGTGTGTGTGTGTGTGTGCGCGCGCCATGCGTTATGTGTGTGTGCGCGCCATGCGTTATGTGCATGTGTGTGTATGTGTGTGAAAGAGTGTGTGAACATGTGTGTGTGTGTGTGAATGTGTGTGTGTTGTGAGTGTGAGTGCAGTCTGATTCCCAGGTCCACGCCATTTCGGTTGCACATGCACACAAAAGACCACCATTCTTTCGTGCATGCATGCCACATAGCCCATCACTACAGCTGTGTGGAGGGAGGGAGGGAGGGGAGGGAGGGAGGGAGGGAGGGAGGGAGGGAGGGAGGGAGGGAGGGAGGGAGGGAGGGAGGGAGGGAGGGAGGGAGGGAGGGGGGGGAGGGAGGGAGGGGACAACAACATGGCTCACCAATGGCTCTGTACAGGAGAGACCTCAGGGCCTCCACTTCCGTCTCCAACTCTGCCAGGCGGTAGTGCACCACCTGGTTGTCCAGAATGGGACGACCAAACGCCTTTCTTTCCCGACAATATTCTGCCGTCTCTACAATCAGGCGGTCCAGTGGAAGGAGGGCTGTGTGTGTGTGTGTGTGTGTGTGTGTGGGGGGGGGGGGGGGGGGGGGGGGGGGGTACATGTGTGGGCTGGTACTAGTGTCCAAGTCTGCCATCAAGGAGGTTGGGTTTAGGGGAGCCATAATGAAAGGACAATGGGTCAGGGTTAGGGTTAGGGTAGGATAACGACACAAACAATGACAAATAATGAATGCACAATGGCTCCAAGCCTTTGATGGCGAACTTGGACATGGCTGGTGTGTGGGTGGGTGGGTATGTACATGTGTGTGTGTGGGTGGGTGGGAGGGTGTGTACATGTGTGTGTGTGTGTGTGTGGGAGGGTGTGTATGCATGTGTGGGTGGGTGGGAGGGTGTGTATGCATGTGTGGGTGGGGTGGGAGGGTGTGTACATGTGTATGCATGTGTGGGTGGGTGAGAGGTAGTGTACGCACGTACGTGTGGGTGTGTACGTGTGTGGGTGTACAGATGTGTCAGGAATGACATCAGGTGGACATGGGAGGGCGGGGTCCATAGCCTCTTGGATCAGTTCATCATGCAGTCGGCTAGGTTACCCCCCCCCCCCTTCTTTGACCACTCTTCTAGCTACCAAATATGAAACACACACACACACACAATAAAATACACACAGCACCCACTTGCAGCTGTCCCCCACAGTCTCTCCTCCTGGAACTGCATCATCTGGTAGGTGAACCCCTTCCCCACCTCCCCAATGACATTCTTGCGGGGTACAACCACGTCCTCAAAGAAGATCTGAGCTGTGTCAGAGCTATGGTTGCCAAGTTTCTGAATCTTCTTAGCAACAGTGACGCCCTTTGTTTTCATTGGGAGGCAGATGAGGGACTTGTTCTGGTGGGGTTGTCCGTCGCTGGTGTTGGCCAGAAGACACATCCAGTCCGCCTGGGCTCCATTCGTGATCCACATCTTGCTGCCATTGATCACCAGATCATCAGTACCTGGAGGGAGGGAGGGAGGGAGGGAGGGAGGGAGGGAGGGAGGGAGGGAGGGAGGGAGGGAGGGAGGGAGGGAGGGAGGGAGGAAGGGAGGGTGGGAGAGGGAGGGAGGGCGGGAGAGGGAGGGAGGGAGGGAGGGGGAGGGAGGGAGGGAGGGAGGGAGGGAGGGAGGGAGGGAGGGAGGGAGGGAGGGAGGGAGGGAGGGAGGAGAGGGAGGGAGGAGAGGGAGGAGGGAGGGTGGGAGTGAAGGAGAGAGGGAGGGGGAGAGGGAGGGAGAGGGAGAGAGGGGGAGGGGATAGGAGGGAGAGAGGGAGGAATTAACTTCAATTAAGGAGGGGGGAGGGAGGTAGGGAGGGGGAGGAGGGATCGAGGGAAAAAGGGAGGGAATGACGGATGGAGAGAGAGAAGGAGAGAGAGGGAGAGAGGGAGAGAAGGAGAGAGAGGGAGAGAGATAGGAGGGATCGAGAGAAGGAGCGAGGAAGGGAGGGAGGATGAGTGACAGCTCAATCAAAGTGGGGGGAAGGGAAGGGGATATAACCTTTCTTTGGCGTAGCTGTTGTCTTGATGCTGGCCACATCTGACCCACTCCCCACTTCACTGACACCCAGACACGCAACCACATCGCCAGCAATGGATGGAGCAAGAAATTGACGCTTTAACTCATCTGAGCCAAACCGTGACAGCGCTGGTGTGGCCATATCTATAAGGTGAATGTTGTGCATGTTATGTAGGTAAGTCTCCACACACAGAAATAGCAAGGCTCCAGACTAACAGACAGATAGATAAATATATAGACAGACAGATGAACAGATAGAGACAGAAATAGATAGAATTATTGTACCGGTATGGACTCCTATTGCCATGGGAACAGCTGCACAGCGTACAGATCCAAGCTCCTCTGCTATTGCCATGGAGTAGCTGTAATCAAGTCCCAGACCGCCATACTCCACCTCTCGTGTGGGACCCAAGAACCCACCATCTCCCAATTTCTTGATCACCTGGGAGGGTGTGTGTGTGTGTTGGGGGGGGGGGGGGGGGGGGGGGGGGGGGGACACCATATGAGTATTGAAGTGCCACATTTCAACGTGGACATTTCACATCCACTCTAGGGCGCTACTGCAGATCGAAGGCACTGTTGACCAGATCAGGCTACATTGTACAGACAAGTGTCTTCTTCAGTTGATTCCTTTCAGCCTTTGATGGACAGCTCACTCAGGTTCACCGAGACTATATAATCTGCCCAGTGACCTATCTCGCGTAGGCAGACCCCCGTGCGAGTCTAGACCTT